>BQNB010035500.1:0-50821 GCA_026074375.1 Tanacetum coccineum
AAGACAAAGAAACTTCATGACTCAAAGATCAAGAATCGAATCTTCAATGTTGGTGATCAAGTCTTACTTTTCAACTCCCGATTTAAGATTTTCTCCAGAAAGCTCAAGTCCCGATGGTCCGGTCCTTTCACTATTACTGAGGTTTATCCTTATGGCACAGCCAAATTGTCTCACCCCGATGGTTCAAATTTTAAAGTCAACTGCCATCGTCTTAAGCATTACTATGGAGGGGATACACCACCATTGGTTATCTCGGATCTCCAAACTTTCCCTAAGGATAATTAAATTTAGGGATCGAGTCGAGCTTGTGACTCGGTGACCAAAAACAAGCCGCTTCGTGGGAGTTCACCTCATGCTTATCCATTTTCTATTTTCTTTCCATTTTCTATGTGTTGTGATGTGTTGAGGCTAGCCTTTTCCGTTCTTTGTGTTTGTTGTTTGTACTTGTGATGTTTGCAGGATTAAACCAACAAT
The DNA here is from genome assembly GCA_026074375.1 of Tanacetum coccineum. Taxonomy (NCBI): domain Eukaryota; kingdom Viridiplantae; phylum Streptophyta; class Magnoliopsida; order Asterales; family Asteraceae; genus Tanacetum; species Tanacetum coccineum. Next base: position 475 of record BQNB010035500.1, read on the forward strand.
TTTTGAAGCCTCTCGTGCTCGGTGTTGTGTCCCGTTTCACTCGAGCTTCCTATCCTTTGTTTGAAATTAGTTTGGGGAGATCCGATATCCTTTCATCTTATCTATTCACGTTTCTCTTTGCAAACTTCATAAACGGCTTAGATTTTCGTAGAGCCCGATCTTAAACATTGAGGATAATGTTTCGTTTTAGTTTGGGGAGGGAATCTATCGATTTGATGTTGCTTGCTTATTGTTTTGTTCTCACATACCCGTTTTCCCACAAAAATAGCAAACATTTTAAATTTTTAAGTTCTTATTTGTAAAAAAAATGAATAAAACAAAAATAAATAAATAAATGAAAAAAATAATATATATTAGTAGTTGATAAAAAAAGTGTTAAGACACGAATGTAGGTTTTCCGATGGTGAGAATAAGAAGTAATTTTTGACCCGATTGAATGTGTTGAATTCTAGCTTTGTCCCTTAACAATTAATGATGATAATGCTAGACTTGACTCGTTGTAAATGAAGACTTGTGCCTATTCTCATGTAGATTTTAAATATGCCGAGTGGATTTATATAGGCTAAGTATTTGCGAAATTTCTTTATTAGAGGTTTTAAATTGCAAAGAATGAGAGAATGATAGGTTTGATTACGAATTATGGAAGCTAAACAAGGTTTATTTGGAAACTTAAAGGCTTATAAGAATAACTTGTGGAGTTTTTCTTCTCGAAATTCGTAAAATGGATTAATTATACGTGTTCACTTATAATTATTACAAATTAGAGGTTTACTCTTATAAGTCTACTCAACATATTTAGAGAAAAAACTTTATCGAAGATAAAGTCAACATCGTTGGTAGAATAAGAAATTTTGGTTCATAGTTTAAACTTTTGTTTTCTAAAATGAAAGTTTTCTATTTGCAAAATAATGTGTTATTAGTAAAAATGTATTAATGTCGAAAAAAAAATATGAAAAAAAAGGATGCAAGTTATAATCCCTTATATTAATAAGTAGTTTTATAACAAACTCCATCGGCAATATAGTACTATGGCGCATTTTGTTGGATCGCTCCCGATGTGAACATCGAAAGAAAGGGTGGAGGATGTTATATTTAGGTTGGTATCATAAAAAGTACACGAGTCATAATTTGAGCGTGGCCGATGTTGTCGTCAAAAGATAGTGATACCGGTTCCTAGCCAAATAATGTGAAATAGTAATAATAATGATAGCAAGCTAGAAAATTAAATAGAACAAGTTTCCTTTTCTAAAACCAAGGTATTCTTTGAGGGGGAACTAAGATTGCAAAAACTACAATGATATTTTTCATCGGAAGTTCATGCGTCTCGATTATTATTCTCCGGATGGGGTGTCAAAAGCCTTAGCACTTACCCGATACGGTGGGAATGCTAGAGAAGAAGTCATCATGGATAAGTGAACCAACAAAGTCTTACTACGCGGAGGTTTTTGTTTGCTTTGAGTTGTGATCTTACTAAGTGATTAACATATTAGCCCAAAAGGCCCATGTGTAAAGCTTGGTCGGATTTCAACTATCTAAATATGTGGAATTTAATGGTTACATTAAATTTTTGAGCACATGCACACTTAATATCTGATTTATGTCGGGGAAGAGAAATTCACAAGTTGTAATTATGAAGTAGTCTTAGCATCTTAGCTCGTACTTAACGGTGATCATATTTTTGAACTAGCATGGGAAAAAGTGAAAAAAATCAAGAATGTGAAGAGTTATCTTATACACACTAACTGTGCTTTTTGTTCTAAGATCCTAAAAGTTACCAATGAGGTAATGAAAATAATACATTATGTCAACACAAATAAGTTGTAGTAAGGAATATATCAAGAGAAAAAATCAAATAAAGAGAAAATCTTTGAAAATGGGAATTCGGGTGTTTTATAACTTGTGATCTCTTAGCTCTCTCAACAAAAATCTTTGCTACTTTTCAAAGGTTTAATTTGGGGAAGTTTCGAGGTAATTTGTTGGTTATAAGGGAATGTAATATTGCGTGAGGACACGCAATCCGTTTTTTTATTTGGGGAATTTGATAGTGTAAAAATACCATACTGTTAACACCTAAAATAACCCAATATAAACCCAAAACAGACAAAAAAAATAAAAAAAAAAAGGGTGGGGGGGGGGGGGGGGGGGGGGGGGGGGGGGGGAGTAAAAAAAAAAAAAAAAGAAAAAATGGCAAAAATATACTTGTTTTTGTGTTTTGTGTGTGCAGGTATGGATAAATCAAAAATCACAAGAAAACCGCCAAAAACGGACACACACGGACACGAGGAACGAAAGAGCACAAAAGAAGCCAAAGATTCAAAGCCAAAGCCAAGAAAAGTCAACTCTTAGTCAACTATGGGTCAACAAAAGTCAAAAACAAAAGGACAAAAACTCCAAAGTTACCAAACAGCCCCTCAAGTTTTCAAAAGTTACAATAATGGTCCCTAAGGCTTAATGGGCCCTAAACCTATAAAAAACCTACCCGGATCCAAAGCCCATACCCGGCCCAAAAATCCTAAAACCTATTACCATTTATAACTAAACCACAGGGGTTTTTCTTGCCAAAAATGAAAGTCACTTTACACCTCAACTTTCATAAACCAAAGACAAGGACCTAAATTGCCAACACCCCAAACTCACACCCGTTTTTACCCTTTTTCAGTTAAAAAAGAGCGCCAAACCATGTGCACTATTCATCGTCCCTTCCAACTTTCACTATGGGTAAAATGATAGGGCAAATGACAATTAAGGGGTACAAACGACAATTGAAGCCCCAAAATCATAGTTTGGCAGGGTCAAAGACGTATATCAAACTCCTAATTGGCCAAAGCTGGCAAGAAAGGATCGTGTTACAAGCAAAGAAGCACGAAGTGATGTTTGGCTTTACACTGTGAATCTACTCTCAGCGATAAGCACAAGGTGTCCCAATCATGGATTGCCACGCTGCAATCGTGTGTGCACATGTGACCAACGGCCAAAGGCTATTGATCCAATCATTGAAGAAATGGAATGGTAGAGATTATCAGGACTTGTAACCGATTTTAGGCCTAGAACATTCCTAGAGTGCATAAATAGCTCACACTTCACAACACATTCCTCTATCTATGTAGTTATAGCTTTAGTTTAGCTTAAATTTCTTTTTTAGCTTAATGTATTTTTCCTGAAATGAAAATTGTAATTTCCTTTTCAAGTATGTAATCAATTTTTTTTATAGTGAATTAAATTCATATTTTACATTTGTCATAAGCTCTTTCAAGTTTCACTCATAAGCTTTTACTTCTCTTTCAATATTTTGCTACTATTGATCATAAGCTCTCAATAAGCTACTTTGAAGCTCTCTAAGTCTATAAGCTTAGATTGAGCTTAAACAAGCCTTAATTAAACTCAAATCATAAAATCAGCCTAATTACCTTAACTATTTTGGACTTATTAGCTTTTGTAAGGAGAATCAATTATGGAAGGGTTCTCATGGACAATTATTGGCTTATCTATGATAAGCCAGAGCTAGTAGATAAGCTCTATAAGCCATTTATGCCTTTGTTAAGCTAAGGCTCAAGTAAGTCTCTCTTTTACTCTTAAATTCTTAGATTCCTAGCTTAAATTTTGCGTACTGCTTATTAGCTTATCAATAGTGCTTATTTGATTTCTAGTTGCTTATTTGAGCTTGGTTTAATCTTATTTTGCTTATTAATCATCTGTTTTAGTTAAAATAGTGTAGATCATAGTTTTTTTAAATGCTCTCATAAATCATAAAAACCAAAAAATATAAGTAGCATTAGTTATAGATCTTAGATTCTGGCTTATTTAGCTATTTAATCATGTTTCATAAGCTTTGTATAAGCTCACTAATGTCTGGTATCAAGGTTTAATCAAATGGATTAGCATCTTTAAAGCTCTTTTAATTCTGTCATCATTTTAAGGAGTGTTTGGAATAAGGCTTTTTGACCTTCAAAAGTCAAAGGCAATTGATAAAAGCTTTTGAGATAGTTTAATTATCATGCAAAACCAGTAGAAAAGTTGTTTTTAAAAGCTAGATTACAAATTTCAAAAAGTTAGAGCTTAATTTACTTGTGTCTGCACCAGGGCATTTTTCTAGTTTATTTAGCTTGTGAAAATTTAATCCAAGCCTTTCTAGGCTTGGATAGTGCTTGATTTGTGTTCACACACTCTAATTGAGTGTGTCAAGTGCAGTGGTTACTACTAAGGTACCTTGCATCTTTGTTTTTACTCTTAGCTAAATGCATCAGCAGTAGTAACACTAGGTTACTACTGCTGCCCTTTTGGTTTCATTTTACTTAAGTAATTGTAAGAGTTAGGTTCTTAAATTCAGTAGGATTTAAGTTTTCTTATAGCTTAATATAGAGTAGCTTTTATTTTGCATTTTCTTGCTTAATTTCTAGATTTAAGTTGTTGTCAAAAGTCATTAAAAAGCCTAAAAAGCCAAAAACAAAAGGTATTTTAAGTAGCTTGTTAAGTTTTGATTTCCAGCTTAAGGTGTTTGCTCTTATGATCTAAATTAGTAGTTAAATAGTAGATAGATAAGTTTTTAAGAGCTTAAAGTTTAGTTTAGCTTAATGAGTGTTTTAGCTTAATTTTTTGTATTTGTGGCTTTTTGGAGTACATTCCTGAGTTTTTACTTTTTGATCTTCAAATCAGCTAGGGAAATGTTTTGTAGCTTAAGTATCATATCATTTGTAGCTTATGCACATCATAATTACATAGACCGATTTTTGTTTTTAATTTGAGCTTATATTAAAGCTTGTGCAAAGCTTTTAGTGAAATCAAGTTTTAAAAGCCTTAAAAGGCTACTTTCTGTGAACATCATTTTCAAAAGCACTTTTTAAGCTATCCAAGAGTTTCAGCTCAAGGGTATCTTTATTAAAATATTACATTTGAGTGTTTTAAAGCACCAATATTCATTTTTGTAAAAAGTGAGAAATAAAAAATTGCAAAAAGGGGTGTGTTGCCAGACTAGAACCCACGACCTCCCACACACAACACACACGTTTTAACACCATGCTACAATAGCTCATCCAATCTATTCTCCCCACATTTAATACTAGTAGTCTTTTTCATTTCCTTTTCATATTATAAGCCGTAGCTTAGTTTGCTTATTATAGAGCTTATTAGTTAAGCTGTTAGGGAGTTAGTATTTTTCTAGTAATCTTTGTTGCTTAATAGATTTTTCCTGATTTTTTGGTAATTTTTCATTAAGTAGAAAATTTTTAATCATTTTTCTTAAGTTTTTAATTTTGAAAATTCAAAAAAAAATAGAAAAAAAGTTTTATAAAAATTCAAAAAAATAGTTTTTAGTTTTATAAAAAGTACTTGTAGGTTTACATTCAGAAAAATCATTTTCATCTCTTCTAAATTTTAATTTTGATTTTTAAGTTTTTATTTTTAATTTTAAAAATAGGATTTCAATTTTAAAAATAGTTAAAAATAGTTTTCTAAATTTTTATGTTATTTTAGATTTTCATAAGTTTAAAAATCATTTTTCTAAAATTTTTGGATTTAATTTGCTATTTTTTAGGATTTAATTAGATTAAAATAGTTTTTAATTCATAATAAATTCAAAAATAATCAAAAAAAATGTTTTTCTTTTTCCTTAAATTTCTTCTGTCCTAATTATAGGTTTTATAAATTTTAGTTTTGAATTTTAGGAGTTAAATTTATAGTGTAACTTGCATAAATTATGCTCCGCGTCTTATTTGTATCCCGTTAAATTGGTGAGTGTTAATGTTTTAAAATTGATTGTTTTTTAATTATGCTTTTATTAGTAGTAATATATACACAAAAATAAGATTTCCCTCTCAGTATCAAATCATAATCCAAACTAAACAAGGTTTCATTTCACAAGTCTGTTAGGAAACGCCCGGTTAATCATACTTCCGGTTAAATATACGTATTATATATATATCTATCTTTTAGAGTGAGCTTTTTTAAGGGGACTTTAGGAAAGCTCTTGTCATATTAATCTTATCTATAATTATAGTTATCAAAACTACAATCACACACACGGCTCCAAAACTGGACCATTTGAAAAGAAAGAAAGTCCAACTCGGCCATGGACTCCAACCCAAGCCAGACTTCAGCTTCCACTCCAGTAGTTGCTGAAATGCATAAAGAGGACCTGCAAGCAACTGGTGGCCCAACCTCTTTAGGGGTCACCAGTGAAGCAAGAGCCAACCCTCAGCTCAGTAGTGGTATGTCAGCATTTAATTTAAATAAGCCTATTTATTCAACATCTTTTATTATTCACTTTGAGTCTGCATCAAAAAATGATGCTTCAGTAATTTCCATAGCTCCTTTAAAATAATATCCATAGGTCGAAAGGGTTCGTTAGTTTAAACTATGTTATATGCAATTTCATGATACTACCCGTTGACTTGGAATTGTATGCTTTTGATTTGTTTGCTATTGCTTAAGTATCTACCCGATATTCCATACACTCCATTGATATAAATACTAGTTCCAAACAAGTGTTTTTAATTATTAATTAAAAGTTTGCTTATTTCGTGTTATTTGTTGCTTATATGGTACTTTGGCTCGTAACATCCAACTTACCACTTTCGTATTGTTATTTGTTACATAGATTCTTCAAAACCGAAAACACCCAAATCCAAGTGAACGACCTCGGCTTACCACACCAAGCTAGCTACACATAATAAGGTCATACTTTCCCGAATGTGTTCCTTAGCTTAATCCTGGTAATCCTTGTATAAATTTAAAACTCAAAGCTAACACGCATCACTTACTTTTTAGAGGATTCCACTTCTAATGTAACTCATGAAAAACCAAGTGCTCAAAAGTCGAGTTCACCTCCGCCAAAAATGCCAAAACATAGTCAAATGAAAAGATATTTTGACACACTTGAGTATGATGTTAAACGTTTTTAAAGTGTCTTCAAAGATAAAATTACAATAAATGGCTCAAATTTTGCATCAGGTTTAGAATATGAAATTCGAATATTTTTTTCAAGATGAGGTGAAACCAATCAATGATCACTTATGTTTATGCGTAGATGGTTTTCCAAAGGAGTTTACAAAATAAGTGAAAGAAATGTATAAGAGTTATGAATTAATGGAAAATGAACTTGCTGAAACTTCACAGAAAAATGCAAAGTTTAATGAAGAATTTGATCGACTCTTTGAAGCATTCTTAGCTAATGATGGTAAGATTTGTGTTGTGTATTCATGTGTAGAGATTGATAATGAGATTTTGAGAGAAAAGATTAAGAGTATCTCAAAGGAGTCTAAAGATTGTAATTCTAGAACATGATTTTCAAAGATGTCAAGCTCAAAGCATAGCTTTTGAATTGGAATTACAACATAAAAATGAGAAAATTGTTTGTGAAAACTCTTGGATGTCGAAAGTGAGAAAGTTAGATTATGAGAACGTGTCTTTGGTTTTTCAAGTTGAGTCTTTAAAGAAAATAAGCATCTAAAACTTGAATACCAAAAGCTTTTTTTATCCAATTCAAAAGACACGGTCTCAGTTTAAGAAAGAGATTAAAGAACTGATTGAACATGTTAATCAAAAGAAATATACATATGGGGATGTACGTGCTAAGAATCAAGATATTTTGATAACAATTTCTGAGTTGAAAGAAAAGTTAAAAAATGTTGAAAAGGGAAAGTCTATGAACACTAAGTTTGACAAACCTTCAGTCTTAGACAAACTCATTTGTGTTACACCGTTTAATAAACAGTTAGTTCAAAAGACTAAGTTTGTTCCTAAGATTATTGAAAAACACATTTTGACAAAATCAGTCACTTCACGAACATTACCTACAAAAAAGAAAGAAATCTTCAGCAACACCAATGTCATTGCACCAGAAATGTACAAGATTAAAACAAAAGACATGCAAAAGACACATGAGAAAACTAATGAGATTGTTTTACCTTTTATAGGAGTAAAAGATGTTATAGAACTGTAGAGATGGGGTGAATAATGTTTTCTTGACTTCTTTGAAGTTTACAAAACTTCAAGTCTCGAAGGAACCGAAGGGTGTGCTTATCTACTTTGCAATTAGAATAAAAAGTTGTTAGGCCAATTTCATTGCCCACTGATCTTTCACTTAGGATTTGAATACAAAATAACCAAGTGTAAATATCCTTTAACAATTCAAGGTCACTGAGTGAATAGTCGCTCAGTGAGTTACCTTTAAGATGCTAAGCCTGAGTCTATAAAATAACCTAAGTGTAAATGCATGAAGATGAATAGAAACTCGAATAGAGTCATGTGATACGTGTGAATTTGTTTGGTGGCCTAGAAAAGGTTGAAAACCTCGATAGAGAAAATGTGGAAACGTTAAGGAAACTATGTGTATAAAAATGAAGAATGGATGATAAAAGTACTTGATCAATGTACAAGAATGAAAAGGGTATAAGAATGATAAGATAATAATAGCTTGGATCCAACATTGAAAACATAAAGGTATTACGAAATGTTAAGAACGATAAGTTCGAATGATATAAGAAAGTGATAAAGGCATTGTGAAATGCAAGAACGATAAGTTTGAATGGTGTATGAATGATATGTTCAAGAACGATAAGTTCAAGTGGTGTGAGAATGATAAGTTCATGAACGATAAGTTCAAAAGGTGTAAGTGTTTGTAAGGGCATTGTGAAATGCCATAAATGATAAGTTCACAAATTCTAAATTCGCCAACCCTATGGGGAAGTATAAGTAATGATGATGATGGATCCAAGGCTAGAAAAGATAAAAAATGGAAAAATGAAAATGATGAGTACACATGATGATAAATGTGTAAAGATAGAAAGGTAATGAAATTGTAGTCGGGTATGAGTGTTATATTAGAAATATATATAAGTAGGATGATGTATAATCTACTTATTTAAATGGATTGAAACGCCTCTTCATTTAAATAAAAAAATTGTAAATAACCGAACCATAAGTTTATAACTTTTTATTTACATAGATTGGGATGCCTCTTTATGTAAATAACGAATTGTAAACAAGTGGGCTTATGTGTGTCTGATGTGACACAAGTGCGAGTAAAAAAACGAAAAATGAAAACCAAAGCATGTTAGATGTATTAAGAAATAAGATATGTGCGAGTAGAAGTCGAAATGTATGAGTTTTGTATAGTAAATGCCTAAATTAAGGATGTTGTGTAAAGTCGAAAAGACTTGGTGGATAATGTGTTTAGACTTATGAATGAGAAAGTAGCAATGTAAGCTAGAAACGAGACTATAGGTGTAAGATAAGTTTACGAACGGTCGCAAGCTTTAGATAAAATGATTTCGGAGACAAAATCTAAATAAGGGGTAGATTTGTTACGCCCAAAACCAGTTTTTAGGTATTTTATTACAAGAATTCCATTGGGTAAGTTTGTCTATGACTTTATAAGTTTGTATATGTTATGTATTTGGCTAGTCAAATGTATAAGATATATATTTTATGGAAAGTTAATATGGCCTAATTATAAGAAAATGGGACTTAAGGGGCTAGTATTGCCAAGTTGACAAATATGATCCAGATTTTTATATAAGTCAATCCCTCTTAACTTCTAACACATTATTGAATATGTTTAGTTGTGTGGGTGTCGACCAAAACAAGGAAAAGAGGGGAGAAGAAAGAATTATGTTTATGATCAAGTTATGAAGGTTTAAGGTTTTAATTCAAGGGTTTAATCCCTAACAATGATCTTATGCAAGTAAGTAACCTTTAATTATGAGTTAATTGAAGAATTAAGGGTTAGTGTTCAATTACCCAAATTTGGGAGTTTTGGGTAATTGCTATTCTAAAATAAGTATTGAGGTGTTAAATAATATGAGTTACGGTTAATTGATGATTAAGTGGAAGGAAATTAGGGATTTTTATCATATGATCAAGATATGATCATATGATGATTAAGGATGGAAATTGAGTATGAATTAGGTTATGTAAAACCCATGTTATTGATATTTCTTTAATTTGATAATAGGTATTGATGATGGTTATTGGTTAGCAAGCAAGGATGATGATGATAAATTGTTGGTAATTATTAGCTTGGATATGAGGTAAGTAAATTGGCTATAACATGATGTTATATTGAGTTTATCATACTTGTATTATATGTTATGAGTTATGTGAAGTGTATTGAGGAAAGTCATGGAAAGCTTAAGAATTAGTTGGTTTGGACTAAGAATAGAATGAGGCTAGTTGATTAAACTAGCTAGTTATGTTTTGCATAGTTGATATGACATTAGAGGTATGTGGAGCTTAAGAGTTAATGTGTGCTTAGCAAAAGACATGATTAGTCTAGTTGTGAAACTAGCAAGGTATGTGGAGTTGATGTGTTTATGAATGAATGATGAATTAAGTGTTATGATGCAAATGTGTATAATGATATATGATAGCTTGTTATGTATTTTACTTACTATGTGTAAGCTTACCCCTTTAGTTGTTGATGTTTTTGTGTTGTAAGGCCTTGGGTGCGTTTGAGCAAAAACTTTAATTTTTGGTCAAATTTAGAGTCAGGAAAGGGGCGTTTTAATAAAACCTCTTGTATGTCTGGGAGGACATGTGAGGAATACATGCGTGAGTTTATAAATTATTTATAAGTAAGGAAGTAAGAAAAACTCAAAGTATGATTAACCTCTAAATACCACAAACTTAATTAGTCACTTGGACTTTAATCCATGATAATCAACAATAGATGTGATCACTAACCATGTTGATGCAAACAAGCTAAGTGCTTTTCATCTTAAGTAAATTATATCCCATATCAGGAAAGGATGTGTTTTTTTGGTAAAAGGGATTTACCCCGGTAAAATATAAAAAAAGGACGCGTCTACACAAAGTGACCTTTGACTTAGTTTGACCAATAAGGGAGTAAAGCCCGTTACGTGATTAGGAACAACGTGAATCCGGATTTGTTAGACTATATCTTTCACATCAACACATACGAAAATGAAATAAAATCTAGAGAGAAAGAGGAAGAAAGAAAAATGGATGATTACATAAAGAAGAATGAGTAACCAACACCCTCCTAACATACTAGGAGGGTGTTATTTATACTATAAAGTAAGTTGGACCCTTGTTGGGTCGTCTGGACCATATTAGGCCTAACTAATGGGCTTTAGCCCGACACTAGGCCCAATTAGCTTAAATGTAATTCTCGTAAACTACATTTTCTTATACAAGGCTCAGGAATGTATAATGACCATCACTTTATTAAACACGAGGCTAATGTTGGGTTCAGTTCCTAAGCCCTTTAGTCTTTCAGTAGATTTAAACATAAAATCCCCTAAGTGTTTCTCAAACTGAAGTCTTTCAGTTTTAGTTACTGAAGCCTTTTAGCTTCAGTCGCTGAAGTTCCTTCAGCGTCAGCTCTTCATGTTCTTAGAAGATTTGGAAGTATCTTCACTTCAGTATATGCAGCGGTACAGAAACTGAAGAAGGACTCTTAGTTAGAGCTTCTGTTCAGCTTGGATAACAATTCCAAGCTAAACGTTGTATATCTCCTTAACAGAAGCTGAAACATGTTGTTTCACTTCTAGAAGGTTTACAAGGCGGGAAAAAGATTGCTTTATTTCAAAAGGAATAAAGCAATCTCCTTGGTAAATGCTACTTCTAAAGTTGGTATAGAAGTATAACAACTTTCCTTAAAGGATTGTACCTAGTACTAGAAAGCAAACGTGCATTAAATCGTAGCTCGACCACCCATTTAATGCTTGCCACGTAGCTAGGTTAAAACTTGTAAACCCTAATCCCTTTGCCTATAAAATGAAATGGATTCCCAGAGTAAATGCTATCTCTTAATTAATGTGATACACATTGAAGAGTTCATTTATCTCTCAAACAACCTGACTCGTACTACTGAAAGCTGAAGCTTTAGTTTAGTCATAACAAGTTTGTTTTCTTATTCTTATAACTTTGGTTAGAGAATAAGTTCGAAGGAGATAACACCCCAATTGTCATTCAACCACCTTGCTATTTCGCAAGCAAGGTGTGTCATAGATTCTTTATTTGATTCTAATAAAAGTTTATACGTTGAAAAGTACTTCTATGTGTTTTAAACTTGTTCTTTATAGTATTTATATATATTTGTTTAAAGCTCACTTTATTTCTATGAAATCTGATTAGTTTAAAGTTGATAAACCTTATATCATATTCCAAGGGACCAACAAGTGGTATCAGAGCTTTTTGGTTTATAAAATCCCTTTAAAAGGATATATAAAAAGGCTCAAAGATTAGTAAAATCAAGATCCATCTTAAATGGCAGTAGTAGAAGTACCACAGACTCTTGAATATAGGGGTGGCCAGTTAAATGCATCTCCTGTACTAGAGGTGGAAAATTTCACCAATTGGAAAAAGAGATTCATGTTTTCAAACGGTCCTTATATCCCAATGGCAGTTGGTCAAAGGAAGCCTAAAGGATAATGGACTACAGATGAAAGAAAGGCTGTTAACTTAGATCAGCGACTCAAAAGTCTCATCATGTCCGTTCTTCCAGATGACCAAATAAATTTTGTTATAAACTACTTAACTATAAAATCTACTTGGGATGACCTGATACTATATCATGAGGGGCCTTCTGATGTGAAAGAAAGTAGGGTCATGGACCTGAAGTTGTGCTATAACACCTTCAAATTCAAAGGTGGATCTCTAACACAAACTTTCACCAGATATAAAGCTTTGATGAATGAATTAGTAAATGATGGCATTAAACTTTCAAATCTTGAAATAAATACTGGTTTTATAAATGGGTTACCAAAGAAGTGGCTAAGTTCTGCCAAAGTCTTAGAAACATAAACCATGTGAAAGATCTTGAGCTTGCTTCTCTATTTGGTAAACTCAAATATGAAGAAAACCTAATAGACAGTATTTATGAGACTGAAAAGAGCAAATCTCTTGTCTCTGCAACACCTCTGTCAACTGCCTTCTTATCTACCTCTATTGTCCAGGACTTTCAAGATAGTCATGATGATGAAGAGGATACAAGAAGTAGTCATGAGTACTTAAATGACTTAGAGGAGGAATACCAAGCAAGAGCTCTTTTAGCCAAATCTAAAAGGTTCTTCAAAAAGGGTACTCAAAGGTCTAGCAATGCAAAAGCAACTAACCAGACTTAATGCCACAAATGTGGCAAGAAGGGTCATTTTGCAAGAGATTGTTGGTCAAAGACATCAGTTCCTTTATATCAATCACCTTTTCAATCAAAACTTCTCCTTTCATCTGAAAATAAACCTGAACAGAGGTAAATCAAGGACTTTGAGGCCAAATACCACAAAGTCAAAGCTAAACTCGCCATCCTTAGTTCCAGTGCTTTAGCTCCCAGTTCTTCCTCAAGCAAAGACAAAGGTCTCATTGCTAAAACATATGATTGGGATGATGAAGAAGTATCATCCAATGAAAATGAAGTAACTGAAGTTATAGCCTTCATGACACTCACTGACAAAGAAAGAATTTTAGTTGGCAAAGAAAGTGCTAGAAATGGTGATTGGACTAAGATTTCTATGAAAAAGGTACACACTCTTCTCCAAATGGAAGAAAATAATGATAGAAAATCTTTTCTAGATTATCTGTGTATTGATCTTAACTATGTTAAAGAACAAAGAAACAACCTTTTATCAAAATATAGAAATCTTGTTCAAGAATTGAATACATGTAAAGAACAGCTTTTGGTATTAAAACAAGCAAAACTTAATCTTCTTACCATGCAACATGTAAACATTGAGATTCTTAAAAAGAATCGAAACTTAAAATTTGAACTGAAAGAGCTAACATCTATTATAGAAACATGGCTAAACTGTTCTAATATAGTTAATCAGTGTATCAATGAACAAATTCCCACTCAAAAGAAGAAAATTTTGGGAATTGACCACCTCACTTAAGATACCTCTAGTTTTGAGTCTAAAGAACTAGTATTCGTAAAATCCTCAGCAGATAACTCAGATATGTCTGTTACTAATAGTAATATACATAAGTCATCTAAAACTGAAGATTCTACTCTACCTAATCAAGATACTGATGTGGTACCTTCAAATGAGTCACAAAGAAACACAACTAATCCTTCAGTTGTTTTCTCTGACTCTTCAGCAACTGATTATGATTCAACTGACGAATCTTTAGTCTGTAGCACTCCTCTTCTTCCTCTGAAGAAGTTGGATGGTGTTGAACCTGTTTGTTTCTGGACCAAAGACTATCAAATCAATTTTGAAATCAAAATCCACATTCAAAGCTGAAACTTTAAAAGGTATCACAATAAATGAACCATCCTCAGCTCCTACTAGAGGCAAAAGTTCGTCAGCTTCTAAGACTAATTCAGCTCTTGCTGGTAAGTTAAAGAATGTAAAAATGGAAGATGATCATCCTTTGGCTATTGTAATGAAAGAACTTAATGAACTAAAATTACAAATCAGCAAGAAAAAGTCATCTTACTCTAAAAACAAGAATGCTCAACATGTTCCTCCAAATGCACTTCAAAACAAATACAAAACTCAATTCAAAATGAATTGTGAACTTTGTGGACAAAACAGTCATCTCTCTAAGAATTGTTATGAAGTATTGTTTTGTAAAAAGTGCAAAAGAACTAATCACATAACATGTGATCATGCTGATTTTATGTTCTCCATGAATGCAAATCAGCACCATAATGGTCAAGGTGAATCTTCCTCAAGATCCAGACCTACATGGCCTTTAATATCTTTTCCTTCCTGCATACACTATGGATATAATGATCATTATTCTAATGATTGTTTATACTATCCCACTTGTGAAATATATGGAAGCTATGATCATGACACTCATGGTCATAACAAGATTATTTCTCTGAGAAGATGCATCAATCCTATAAACCCTCAACATGTCACAAAGAACTGTGAAACGTATAGTAGCAATGTTCATACCACATCAGATCACAATGACATTGAGTAGTTTAGGAAAAGAGAAACTCTTCAAGCTAAGAATGCTGAGTCTTTCAAAGTAAGGAAGAATGAATCATCAAGTGCTTTAAGATCAAATACTCCCACTAAAGGGTGGGTTTCTAGGCAAAACTAACCATCCTAATCCAATTTTATTGCAATATAACATAATCAAATTTTTTAGGAAAATGGTCGTTCAAAACAAAAAAATATTATCAATGTTTACCTGCACAAATCTTGGAAGAATCATGACCCGAAGAAATGTATGAACTAACTCTTCATACACCTCCAAAGGTTATGGTTATGGTATAGTTTTCAAAAGGAATATTCAAACAGCATGAATACTAAAACGCTTTTTAACAACTGAGAAATCTTTATAAAATCTTATAAAGAAATCAACTGTTATTAAAGCAGAAGTCTCACCTGACCAAAATGGTCAAGATAATCGAAATTGAATCAAATGAATCACAACTGATCATTTGTTCAAACTGAAAACTATCAAAATATGATAAGTTTGAACTAAAAAATACGGCCAATGAAAATCATTTCATTATAACTCATAAACTGAAGATGTTTAGATCTTTGAACTCTTATCCTCTCCAAATAGAAGATACTTTGGCACATGACTCAATTCAAATTCCTTTCGATAAAAGAGGATTGTGGCATTGTTATGATTGGGCAATAATGCTTGATTTAATTAGCAACTGCATAAGGGCATAAATCATGATAAAATCCTGCTCCAGTTGCAAGACTTGAAGCAATCAAGATCTTTCTTGCCCTTGCCACATACATAAACTTCATAATTTATCAAATGAGTGTCAATAGTAAACTCCTCAATGATAAACTAAAAGAAGAAGTATATGTCACACAATCTTTAGGTTTTGAGATAGAGTAAACTTATCAACCATGTTAAAATTTTGGATAAAGCCCTTTATGGACTTAAACAGGTTTCAAAAGCATGGTATGAAACTCTCTCAACCTATCTCACTGAACACATCTTTGTAAGAGGTATGATAAACAACACTGTTTATCTATAAAACTTAAATAAATGTGTTGGTACAAATTCGTGTTGATCCTTAAGTCCACCAGCACAAAAGTGTGCAAACAGTTTGAGAAACTGATGACTCAAAGATATGAAATAAGCATGATAGGTATCCTTACCTACCTCCTCAAATTTCAGATTAAACAATCTGAAAGAGGCATTTCAATCAACAAAGAAAAAATATCAATGATCTGCTGTGAATGTATGACAAAATGGGCTCATCAGTGAATATTCCAATTATGCCCTCTAACATGTTAGGATCTTATCTCAATGGCAAAGCTGTAAATGAGTTTTAGTATAGAGATATGATTGGACCACTAATGAACCTAACTACAAGCAGACCTAACATTCAATTCTCAGCTGCTCTATGCAAGACATCAAGCATACATAAGGTATCCTACCTGATTTTTGTTAAGAATTTACATGTATCTAAATGGTACTCTGGGTCTTGGTCTTTAGTATCCAAAACGTTCAGGTCTTAACCTTGAAGGATAATAAGACTGACTCTCTTGGATACATCAACCAAAAGGTTCATTGATGTTAGATCCATAATCTAACTCTCAAAAAGATTGATTGTTGAACTAGGTATGCTGACCATTGATTCAAAACCTGAAGCTTCAGCACCGACTAAAGAAAACTGAAGCTTCAGTTCCTTCTTCCAAAACTAAACAAACTTTCAAGTTAAATATCAGTTTAGTTTTTGCATATAACTTTTAACTTGCTTGAGTAAAGTAACTGAGCAATCACATATGCCTCATTTATGGATTTGCATGAGCATATGTGGTTTTGTTGCCTTCGTTAGAGCACAGATATTGGTTAAGTCAAGAACCGAACTCACTAGTTTATTCTCTTCAGTTCAGTTTAGCAAAATAATTTTATCTAAATCTTCAGCTATCTGTCGAGTGAAGTAACTGAGCAATCACATATGTCTCATTCATGGATTTGTATGAGCGCTTGTGATTTTATCGCCTTCGCTGGAAGACTGATGATGATAATTCCAATAATCAGTTCAGCATAACATAACATCAAACCTGAACCTAGTTCAGCTTCTTTACATCAATCAATAGGTCATTTCAAAAAATTTAAAATTAAAATAATTTTTAAGTGATTTCTTAAAGAAGTTAACTAATTAAAAAAATTGTTTTAATAAAATGATGAATTTCAAACGTTTGAATGACCTCACCTTTTTCTCTCGCCTACTTTAACAGTGCACAGGCGGCTGTTCACTGTTCTAGGTGTCAGATACATGTTTTGCTGACTTTCATTAATTATAAAGTTTAGTACACATGTTAAAAACAAACCCTAAAACTTCTCACAAACTCACAACTTCCACTTGGTAACCATCAAATCCTCAAAAGAAAAAGTGAAAAATAACAAATCATATAAACCCATTTCACCGATTCACAAACCGCTCCTCATAATTCATAAATTCTTTCACCAAAAAAACACACACACAAAACCTCAAAACAAATCAAATCATCAAAACCCTAATCACTCAAATGGTAAACCAAGAATAAATTCCTCCACAACAAGAACAACCCTTTGTTGCTGCTAAAAAAGTTAGCTTTAATATTGAAGACATCATCCTCAACACAAATAATGAGGTTGCTCTTCTCTACCCAGAACACAATAACCAAAGATTATTTTAAATATGTTTCTGATTTCATTTCTAAATGCTGCCTTAGAAAACCATTTACTAGCTCTCCTGACATGTATAAGGAATACCTGGCTAAATTCTGGTACTCAGTCATAGCTTTAGAGAACTCTAAGGTTTCCTTTTTAATCCTAACTGGTGGTATTTTTGGAGAAGTAGGAGTAAATACCTTTAGGAATGCCATAGGTGCACACTACCTAGCTCATGTCACACCCAGCCAAGGCGGAAACGCAAGGCGTAATGAGAATGGATATTATCATAACACAATGGTGTCTATATAGAGAACTACAATTCATGAAAGAAACCAAGGTATAGACACAAGGTGTCATGAAAATATCCAAACAACATAAAAGATAATAGGCGTCTTGTATTGAAGCAAATGGGGTTCATGTCAATACCAAGACATGCAAAATATTCAAATTAAACCTAAGCAATTCAAATCAATAACATTCAATATTCAATCATGCAAGAAATAAACTAGGAGATTTAAACTTCACAAGCAGCCTACAGTCTCTCTAGCCACTCCTCTTATTTTTAAGATCCTCATGAGGCTCACCTAAAAATGATGCTTAAAAACATCAACACAAAGGTTGGTGAGAGTTATAGGTTTACGACACACAATACAAACTTTCAATTAATTACTATGATTAATAAAAGCAAGGTAGGACAAATGTGAACTATCATGAACTTATGCTAACAAGCATCCAAATCATCATATCAACAACCAATTACTGGGTAGGGTACCCATCCGATCCATTCTAATACTGGGTAGGCGTAACCATCCGATCCATTCAAAAACTTAGTAGGCGTACTCATCTGATCCATTTAACAACACTTGACATGCTAAATATAGAATATGCAAGTAAATCACAATCAACATGTAACATCAAGTCATATAACAGTCACATAATGTCCATACTCAAATTAAAACACATAATCACAGCAATTTAAAACATTTCAAATCCATTTGCATCATTTCCATCCCAATTTAAAAACAATGTAAAAACAAGGACTATGAAATTTGCCTGATGCTCAATGCAGCTTCCCAACTTTACTTGAACAAACTCACAATACAATTTAAACATGTTACTCGAGCGACTTAACGACCAAATGCTTTTAAGCGACTAAGCTAAATGCTTAAGTCCATGTAAAAATCATATGATGGATGTCTAAGGGTTTTACATACCTCCATGGGTCACCCCGACACTATTCCCAACTTTAACCCTTTCATTAACTCATAAGTCTACTTGACTACATTTTACCCGAAAACACAGAATTTTAGTGACACTTTCCAATTTTCCAAACCATACCTACTGACCCTCATAAATTTCCAATAAAATCACCCATAAACTTCCATGAGTTTACTATCTACTTTATTTTTACACTAATTTATTCCCATACTTAAATTCCCCAAATAAATTCCAACTTTTTAATCACTCAAATTCGGATCTGAACGCGCACTAAAATTTTTGAACTTACTAACCATACATAGACAACTAATCAGAAGCTAAAACTTTGGGGAATGTTAATAGACATATAGAACTTAACTTCTATATTTTGGTTAACCTTAATTCGAATTTTAAATAGGGGTTTTACCTCTCTAATTATGACCTAAATCTGACCCGTATTTACTATTTTGACAACTTTTCTTGCAACGACCATTTGACTAACTTCCCAACTCAAAATTGTTCGAGGCTGGACTTTTTGAAAAGTAGACTCTCTGAACTACAATTTAGGCACTAGAAACACGTTACCATTATGGATATATCATCAGTTGAACACAACCCTAAAATCTGCCAAACCCTAATTCACACATTAACGCGATCTAAGCCTAACCGTTTACACCAATATGATCCTAATCAAACCCTAAATGCACTAGCATGATTATAACATCATTAATTACAGAATTTTTTAAACCCTAATGATCCATCATATTATTTGTTACATGATTTGAAAAGGATAACAAGATTAGATCATTACCTAGCTTACCTTCTTGCTCCTAACACCACAATTCTTGTAAAATTCTTGGATCAAAATTTTTATCTTCCTTGTTCTTAGGGGGAGGGATTTCATACGGCATAAAGGAGAAGGGGGGAGAAACAATTAGGCTAGGGTTTTATACTAAACCTAATAAATAGATATAATTAAAACTTGTATATTTTTATTATTATTTTATTATTTTTTAATTATACTTATATTTACATTACCTTAATTTCTTACAAAAACCTTGGTAAAATTAGTTACCTTTTGCATAAAAAAAACGAAATACTATCTTTCTATTTATAACTTTCATTTCACAAAATACTTTCTATATTTAGAAAGTTCGTTACTAATTCTCATATTTCACGAACCTAATTCCCTTCTATTATGACATACTTTCTATAATAATCTGACACATAATTACCCACATATTGACGTAGCAATGCATGCAAACACGTCACTCATTTCCATTGTCACTATACATGAACAAAATGGAAATAACCCTCAATATCTCAAACCCATTCTAAAATGAGATGAACACGCACCTCAGAATGATAATCATGCACACAGATAAAGCCACATAGCACACACACATAGCCAACTCTAAAGGTATGACTAACCTGATCAAATCACAGGTGTCACAGTATCCCCTCCTTAAGAAAATCTCGCCCTGAGATTTAACTAGCCGATTCAACAGCGCGATCAACAAATAGCTGTGGATACTTAGACTTCATATGATCTTCGCGCTCCCAGTGGAACTCGTGGACCACGCTTTAAATTCCAACGAAATTTCACAAGTGATATCCTACTACGCTTCAAACTCCTAATCTTACGGTCCATAATCTCTACAGGTTCCTCAACAAAACGAAGAGTCTTTTCGACCTTGATTTCATTCAATGGCACATGCAGATTTAGCATCGTGCCAACTACTCATCTCCAAATTTTGACGACCTAGAATGAGTCAGTGCACCACTCACCAAACTCCTCAGGCAAATCTTAAACGCGATAACTACATGCCCGATGCCGTTTTAAGTAACTCGATGCCCTACATACCTCGGTGCTAACTTACCTTTCTTTCCAAAATGAATCACGCCTTTCCAAGGCTACACCTTTAACAACACACAATCTCCAACCTTGAACTCCAATGGCTCACGTCTATTATTAGCATAGCTCTTTCGACGATCCCCCCGCTCTGAGCTTTTCCTTTACAACACTACCTAATCGAGATGTTTCATGTACCAGATCAGGTCCAATCAAACTACTTTCAACCCAATTCACCCATAGAACTGGCGACCTACATTTTCCTTCCATAAAATGCTTCGAAAGGCAGCACACTCGATAAGCTCGAATGATAACTATTGTTGTAGGAGAATTCAGCTAGCGGTAAGTGAACATCCCAATTGCCACCAAAGTCAATAACACAAGCCCTAAACATATCCTCTAAAGTCTGAATCGTATGCTCACTTTGTCTATCCGTTTGAGGATGATAAAATCTTACCATATCCAAATCGCGTACCCTAAAGTCTTTTTTGCATGTGTACTAGCGACGTGACAGTAAACTGTCCATCATGATGCTCAAATAAATTGACAGTGACAGGAACTCCGTGTCGTGCGACTATCTCATCGATGTATAACTTTGCCAATCTATCAGTACTATAATCCTCTCGCATCGCTAGAAAATGAGCCGACTTAGTCAGCATGTCGACTATTACCCAAATCATATCATGCCCACTCTTTGTCTTAGGTAACTTGGTGATAAAATCCATAGTGATCTTATCCCACTTCCATTCAGGTATCTCGGGTTGTTGCAATTGATGCTCAGTCTTCACCTTAGAACAAGTTAAACATTTGCTAACATAAGTAGCAATATCCCTCTTCATTCCCGGCCACCAGTACATGTCTCGAAGATCCTGATCATGGTACATCTTATCCGCTCCAAGATGTACAAAGTACTTAGTCTTATGAGCTTCATCCATAATTATCGTTCTCACACCTCCTACTAACGGAACCCATATACGGTCCATAAAGTATAAACTCTCATCTTCTTTCCTTTCCATCTGTTGATCTAACCCATGTAGTATTTCTGCAAGTACGTTTTCTTACTTGAACGCCTCACTCTGGGCTGCCAGTATCATTCCTCTTACTCCAAGCTGAATAGTCATAGCCATTGCTCGTACACGTCTAGGTTTCACTCGTTCTTTCCTACTTAATGCATCAACCACCACATTCGCCTTGCTTGGATGGTAGCGAATCTCACACTCATAGACATTAAATAACTCACACCTCCTTTGACGCATATTTAACTCCTTCTGGTCAAATATGTGTTGAAAGATCTTGTGATCCGTGTAGATGACACTCTTCGTACCATACAAATAATGTCTCTATGTTTTAAGGGAAAACACAACTACTCCCAATTCTAGGTCATGCGTTGTATAGTTCTTCTCATGAATCTTTAGCTGTCTTGATGCATAGGCAATTACTTTACCCCTATGCATAAGTACACAACCTAATCCCTGATTTGATGCATCACAGTAGACTACGAAATCTTCAACCTTATCAGGTAGTGACAATATCGGTGCATCACACAAATTACTCTTCACATGTCTGTTAGGCCTCTTCAAGATCCACGGCCCCACTCCATACTATTTGCGTTTCTAAGTAAACGAAGTAAGGGTTTAGAAATCTTAGAATAAATTTGCGATTTAAAACGTCGGTTGTAAACTGCTAACCCCAAAATGATTGAATTTAGATGGGTCTGTGTAGGGAGCTTTCATTTAATTTTTTTTCTTACTGCCCTCAATTCTTACTCCCCTGGATCCATGTGAATACCATTCTGGTTGACCACGTGACCAAGGAAATGCACTTCTTGCAACCAAAACTCACACTTAGAAAATTTAGCATACAACTTCTCCTTCTTCAGCAATTCCAACACCAACCTCAAATGGACCTCATGTTCCTCCTTAGACTTTGAGTAGATCAAAATGTCATCAATGAAAACAATAATGAACTTATCTAGATACGATTTGTGCCAACTCAGATTCATTAAATCATATAAGACTGCGGGGGGGGGCCCCCCCCCCCCCCCCGGCTCTCTGGTTACTTGGTTACCCATAAGCATATCTGTAAAATCAAAATGTCTATATCTTGTTTGAAACGCGGGTGGTCTTTGGAATTTCTTCATCATGTACTCGGAGCTGGTGATAACCTGACCTAGATCTATCTTGGAAAAAATAAACGTGTGGATCCTTGCAGTTGATCAAATAATCATGTCAATTCCAGGGAGAGTGATAGTGGTTCTTATTAAGTCAACTTGTTCAATTCTCCTATAATCAATGCACGTGCGAAAAGAAGCCATCTTATCTTAACAAATAGCACAGAGTGATCCCCTACGAAGATTGACTCGGTCGTATATGGAAACCCTTATCTTTGCAACTTCTTGAAGCGACCCCCACAAAAAACAAAACAATTCTTGCGTTTTCTAAGGGCGCCTGACGATATGGAGACTTTGCAAATCAGCGTCGCTCTATGAAAATTAAATCTATGCGAAACTCAACTTGTCGTTGTGGTTGCAACCCCGACAAGTCTTCCTGGAATACATCAACAAAATCCCGTATCAGTTAATCACTTCATTTTGGTTCATCTACCTTTTGCATTCATTAAGGCTTTGGCGGGATCCTAAGGTATGTTCCCCTTTAACCCTAAGTATCCCACTTAATTCCAATGGTATTTCAACACCTTCTCATGATCACACTATCCACAGCCTTATTTTGGTTTTTAGCCCCCCCCCCCCCCCCCGCCCCCCCCCCCCACAACCCCCAGTATATATCTCCTCCCCCCCACCACATCACCCCCATCCCCCCCCGACACCTCACCCCCCAAGACCCACTGCCCGTCCCCCCCCTTCAATTCGCTCTATGCTAAATATGGAATTTCTAGTTCTTTGTTTTAATGTCACAGATAATCCTATCAACTTTTACTTTATTACCATCTGATACTTCTATCACATAACCAGGATTTACAATACTAAGTTTCACATTTAGTAAAGGCGCAAATTCAGTAGAAATGAAACTAAAATTCAGGCCCTATAGAATAAATAAATTACAGTATCATAATTGACCCCCCCCCCCCCCCCCCCCTCCCCCCCCCCTCTCCCCCCCCTAAGATAAAGTTACCAGTCACAATGTTTAGATCCTGTAAAGCCTCCATCGCATTCACTTTCACATTTGTACGGTACTTCCTCTTGTTCGATTCCCATTGTTTGGGGTGTTACGGTTGCCATCCAAAAGCCTCGGATTTCAGACTTGAGCAGGTCTCTAGTTACATTTGGACAAAGGTATTGATGAAGGTGAATCATAACTACCACATTCATAACAAACCCTCTGATCTTTACCCATCCTAACTGCATTCACAGGAGCCACTTGCCTATATGGTGCTGTACCAATCCTTTAGCAAAAATGACCCGGTTTTCTCGACAGTATAACTTATTTGCAAGCCCTATTTTCGGTTGTAGGAAATAAAACTTCGGCACCACTCTGGGATTGGAGCCACACAAACTCATTTCTGTGGAGGAGATGGCGCCATAAAACCTGTCCTCACTTTTGCATTTTTATTCTCTTTCACATGACCCTCTTGACTTATGTCTCCTCCATTCCCTTTCTTTTCTCATTACCCTTCGTCAATGTACCACAACTGACTGCCTCATCAATAAGTATTCCAAGGATTACACTCTATATTATGGTTGGCTGGGTCACTCGGAGCATTCCCCGAATCTCAAGAGCCAAGCCAGCTATGTACCTCTTGATGCGTGATGTCTAGGAGTACTAGGGCTGCAGAACCACTTAGCCAATTAATATAAAATCTGTATAGCGGCATGATTGGCTCCACCATCTTTGAGTCTAAAACTCAGTTTTCTAACTTTCCTTTCTTTGTTAGTTACATAACTCCTTACAAGCAACGCCTGATAATTGTACATGACATACCTATCGCAGCTTCGCAACCTCTTGCTTGAACTTGTATGTTCCACCAAGTCAAAGCCTTGTTCACAAATGAGCTAGTAGCATACTTCACCTTTTGATTCTTAGAACACCCACTATTATCAATCACATTCTCCATCTTCTCGATCCATCGGGTAAGGGCTATCGCACCTCTCTTTCCATCATACTCTTTGGGATTTCATGCCATGAACCCTTTGTAAGAACACCTATTGTTCCCACCATTTCTACCATTTCTACCATTCCCACCATTAGCATTCACCTGATTAGCCACTTGAGTGACGATTTGAGGTAGGATGGTTTAGAATTGTGCGCGTTCTGATGGCTATGCACAATGTAGGACTCTCGTTTATCTGTTGGTTGGGGATCCACTCTACGGTTTGGATCCATTTCTTAATGGACCATATATTGACTACGTTAGATAAAGATTGGGAACAGTTTTTTCACCCTAATAATCCTATTATAACAAATATATCATTATTACTTCATGCATTTCACAGCATTAAAACCACCAACATGTAACATCAATCCATAAAATAATACGTCGCACGGTCCACTTGTGTTGTGGAGCATGTATAATAATATTGGACACTATAATTATAGATGCTCCCTTTTACAGATGTACTCCCTCCAATGACCAAACTTCTCAATGTTAATGAGACATATAACACATAATTCACATCAATCAAATCACCACACATGGAAAATAACCTAGAAATTACTTAAGCCTTATTATTAAAATACTCAAATAAATCCAAAAAAAATCCAAAAGTAAACATTCCTAACATGGTTACAACAAAGTTAAACAAACTAAGCCTTTAAAACTCTTAGACAAATCGGAGATAGTCTGAGTATTGGATCGATAGAACTTCTCTTTAACTCTTGTGTATTCACAACTATTTCACATGGGTCCACTCCTAGTCATGGACTCGAGATCTGAATCACTGTCGGATACTGTATAACTCAACAACTTATAGTTTGGCCCTTTATTAGGCTATTCTTCTTCTCCATTCGATGGTGGGTATCTAGGCACTTTTCTAGGTAATTTGGTGACAGTGCCATCATTTGCAGTAATTTTTGTTTCATATTTCATAATTGTTTCCCCTTTAACTTCTTTCACAATCAACTTCTCTTGGACTTGACACGGGTATAGGTCAATAGGAATTTGAATTTTGCTGCATAATCTGTCTCTCACCTTAAAGTCGGTTTTGGATCAAGTAAAACTCCTTAGTCTATTTGCCTACGGGCAAACTCCCAAACGAAAACACCATTCAGTGGGCGAAACATGGCTAAAATATCAAGAACATAGCATATACTAAATCAGATAGGGGAAAACAACATTACTAAATAAATATTAAGCAAAAGGAGATAATAAAAGCTATGAAATTAGGGGGAAGCATGATAGTTATAATACCAAACACTTAAGCCCTAAAATGCATCTATATGAAAGACTCCTAGGTTATAGTCTAGGCTCAACCACCTACTTCTCTATAACCCGAGGTTCTGATACCAATCTGTCACACCCCGCCAAGGCGGAAACGCGAAGTGTAACGAGAATGGATATCATCACAACACAATGGTGTATATATAGAGAACTACAATTCATGAAAGAAACCAAGGTATAGACACAAGGTGTCATGAAAATACCCAAACAACATAAAAGATAATTGGCGTCTTGTATTGAAGCAAATGGGGTTCACGTCAATACCAAGACATGCAAAATATCCAAAATAAACCTAAGCAATTCAAATCAACAACATTCAATATTCAATCATGCAAGAAATAAACTAGGAGATTTAAACTCCGCAAGCAGTCTATGGTCTCTCTAGCCACTCCTCTTATTCTTAAGATCCTCATGATGCTCAACTGAAAATTATGCTTAAACTGTCAACACAAAGGTTGGTGAGAGTCATAGGTTTACGACAAACATTATAAACTTTCAATCAATTACTGTGATTAATAAAAGCAAGGTAGGACAAATGTGAACTATCATGAACTTATGCTAACATGCATCTAAATCATCATATCAATAACCAATTACTGGGTAGGCGTACCAATTTGATCCATTCCAATACTTGGTAGGCGTACCCATTTAATCCATTCCAAAACTGAGTAGGCGTACTCATCCGATCCATTCAAAAACACTTGACATGCCAAATATAGAACATGCAAGTAAATCACAATCAACATGTAACATCAAGTCATGTAACAGTCACACAATGTCCATACTCAAATTAAAACACATAAACACATCAATTTAAAACATTTCAAAACCATTTGCATCATTTCTATCCTAATTTAAAAACAATGTAAAAAGAGGGACTATGAAACTCACCTGATGCTCAATGCAGCTTCCCAACTTTCCTAGCACAAAACTACACAATACAATATAAACGTGTTACACGCGACTAATCCAAATGCTTAAGTCCACGTAACAATCATATGATAGATGTCTAAGGGGTTTACATACCTCCATGGGTCACCCCGACACAATGCCCAACTTTAACCCTTTCATTAACTCATAAGTCTACTTGACTACATTTTACCCGAAAACGTAGAATTTTAGTGACACTTTCCAATTTTCCAAACCATACCTACTGACCCTCATAAATTCCCAATAAAATCACCTATAAACTTCCATGAGTTTACTATCTACCTTATTTTTCCACTAATTTATTCCCATTCTTAAATGCCACAAATAAATTCCGACTTTTTAATCACTCAAATTCGGATCTGAACGCGCACTAAAATGTTTGACCTTACTAACCATACTTAGACAACTAATCAGAAGCTAAAACTTTGGTGAATGTTAATAGATATATAGAACTAAACTTCTGTGTTTTGGATAACCTTAATTCGAATTTTAAATAGGGGTTTTACTTCTCAGATTCTGACATAAATCTGACCCGTATTTACTGTTTTGACAACTTTTCTTGCAACGAGCATTTAACTAACTTCCCGAACTCAAAATTATTCGAGGCCAGACTTTTTGAAAAGTAGACTCTCTAAAATAAAATTTAGGCACTAGAAATACCTCAAAACACGTTACCATCATAGAGATATCATCAGTTGAACACAGCCCTAAAATCTGCTAAACCCTAATTTGCAAATTAACGCGATCTAAGCCTAACCGTTTACACCAATATGATCCTAATCAAACCCTGAACGCACTAGCATGATTATAACATCATTAATTACAGAAGTTTTTAAACCCTAATGATCCATCATAATATTTTTTACATGATTTAAAAAGGATAACAAGATTAGATCATTACCTAGCTTACCTTCTTGCTCCTAACACCACAATTCTTGTAAAATTCTTAGATCAAATTTTTTATCTTCCTTGTTCTTAGGGGAAGGGATTTCGTACGGCACAAAGGAGAAGGGGGAGAAACAACTGGGCTAGGGTTTTATACTAAACCTAATAAATAGAATCCTAATCTAATTAAAACTTGTTAATAAGTAAAATACATTTTTTTTTCCTTTTTCTCTTAAAAATCGATCGCCCCCCTTAGTATATATATTATTATTATTTTATTATTATACTTATATTTACATTACCTTAATTTCATACAAAAACCTTGGTAAAATTAGTAAACCTTTTGCATAAAAAACAAAATACTACCTTTCTATTTATAACTTTTATTTCACAAAATACTTTCTATATTTAGAAAGTTCGTTACTAATTCTCATATTTCATGAACCAAATTCACTTCCATTATGACATACTTTCCATAATAATCCGACACATAATTACCTACATATTGACGTAGTAATACATGTAAACACGTCACTCATTTCCATTGTCACTACACGTGAACAAAGTGGAAATAACCCTCAATATCTCAAACCCATTCTAAAATGAGATGAACACGCACCTCAGAATGATAATCATGCACACAGATAAAGCCACATAGCACACACACATAACATATATAGACACTTAGCCAACTCTAAAGGTATGACTAACCTGATCAAATTAGGGTGTCACAGCTCACTCTAGTGAATACGTTGCACCATCATCTATTGATATTGTTAGGAAGTGGTTTCTAACGATTGGGTATGAGGAAGAGGTTTCAGCAAAAGGAACTCTCAGAAAGAGTCTCCTTCCTCCTAGGTGGAGGTTGCTAATGGCACAAATCATCCAGTGTTTAGGGGTAAAACTGGTAGATTTGATCAAATCACTAACAAAGATGTCATTATATTGTATAGTCTAGCTAATGGCATTAACATAGACTATGCAAACATATTTTGGGAGGACATCATCCTCAAACTGAAGAAGAAACAAAGGGAAAAGGTTGTTCCCTAGACTCGATTTATCTCCATGCTGATAATGCACAAGATGAAGGAAGGATATGGGGATGATTAGATCACACTATACCCCACTCAAGTCTTTAGTTTCAACAATTAGGCACTAAAGCCTAACCATCCTAAAGAACCTCCCTTTACATACTACATGTTGGCTATATGTGCTGCAGATAAGCCAGTGGCCTTTAAAGCTCCCAAACCCTCTTCTAATGCTGAGAGGGTTCCCCAAGGCACAAACCATTGAGCTCAACCTGGACACAAGAAACAATCTTCTTTAAAACAACCATCTGTGTCCAGCAAAGAGGCAATAAAAGGTGGGTCCTCTAAGGCACCCACTGGTTCCAAAACTGGCCATTCCAAGAAAAGAAAAAAGTCCAGCTCGGCCATGGACTCAAACCCAAGCCAGCCTCCAGTTTCCACCACTATGGATCCTGGAATGCATAAAGAGGACCAGCAAGAAACTGGTGGCCTAACCTCTTTAGGGGTTACTAGTGAAGCAAGAGCCAACCCTCAGCTCAGTAGTGGCATGTCAGCATTTAATTTAAATGAGCCTATTTATTCAGCTTCTTTCATTATTCACTATGAGTCTACATCAGGAAATGATGCTTTAGTAGTTTCCACAGCTGAAGCTGATCCTAGAAATTCTACTCCTAGTGATTTTGTACCTCAACAACAGGGTACGAATGAAGGAACCAAAAACACTTCATATGATCACTTATTTACAGTTATTGACCCATATGCTCTTGCAAAACAAACCAAATCTGTTAGTGAAGGGTTGGACATTGTCCTCACTTAACCTTTAACAGGAAAAGGAACCAACTCAATTACTAGACAGGTTGATGAAGAAGAAGCCTCTAGAACAATCAAGTTGGAAGATCTAGCAAAGCTGGTGTCAAATGTTCAGCTAAGCTTCAAAGACCTAGATTCACCTGAAGATGATCTTGTTATTATTGTAGAAAGTGATGCAGAGTAGGATTATGGAATTCATGCTGAAACTGAAGATACTTCAGTTCCTAAGTCTTCATCTCCAAAGTATTCTCTAATCCAGGAGCTTACCATCCAAGTTCTCATTCTTCAGTCTCAAAAGCATAAACTGGAGCTGGAAAAGAATAAAGCTAAAGCTGAAGCTGCTCTCCTTAAAGCTCAACCCTCCTTTCCCAATGTGGAACAGCTCAATGAGCTACTAGTAAAGTCCTTGAAAACTGAATTCTCCAATATTCTATCTGCTCATGACTTCAGCAGCTCACTACCAACTGAGTTAAAGAATCTTCCCTCAAAGTTCAACAAACTAACTGAAGAGGTAAAAAAATTGAAGAATCAAGTTCACAACTTAGAAATTGAGCTTCCAGAAGATTAGAAAGAAATTCCTACCAAACTGGAGGACTTTACACAGACTGTCACCAGTCTTACATCTCAAGTCGCTTAACTGAAGACTCTTCGGTGGGAACTTCCATATGAAGTTCTTTCTCTGACAGGACAGGTTGCATCAGTTCAAGCTAAGCTAAAGACCTTGGATGCTCTTCCAGGTCTCTTGTCACACGTCATAAAAGCTTTGAACAAGTTTGCTCAGGTATTAGACTTTGCATCCTCAAAAGTTAGAGATCAAAGTGTTCCTTTAGCAGGCCAAGCTGACACTATGCCTTCTGAGAAGGAGAAGAACACAAATCAAGCTACAATCTCCTAGTTGTTTCAAAGAAGAGCTAAAAAAGTAAACCTGAACAGACCACAACCTGAAACCACAAGACCACCTATTCCACCAGTCATCACGACCACTACATCTCAAATTCAATCCCCCTCTTTCTAACCACCGCCAAAAAGCTCTTCTCAACCTGAATGGGAGCATATCAAGAAAGATAAAGGTAAAAATGCTTTGTCTTCAGAGGAGACTGAGAAAGAAAGTACTGAAAGCGGCTCTGATGATGAAACAACACATATGCCTGGCTCCATGGTTGAATCCTCTAAGAAAAAGGAACTGAAAAAGTTTGACTTTGTCACTGAAAGTGGAGAGCATGTCCATTTAACTAAAGAACATATTAGTGAACAAAAGAAAATAGAGGAAGAAGTCAAAGCTGAAGCTGCCAGACGTGAAGGTGAAATAAGAAAAGAAGAATTGATTGATCTTCTTGGTTTAGAGATGGTGAACAAGTACTACAATGACAAGTTACAATATGATAAATACTGTGACAAAATGCTGAATAGAAGAGCAGCATCAAGAATCCCCAACTGTGATGTCTTGACCAGAAAGGGTCCAATTACACTAAAAGTGTATAGAGAGGATGGTACAAATGAAATTATTCCCAATTTCAAAGCCATTGATCTGCACCTTGGCGAATGAGAGAAGTGATGGAAGCATGTCCAAAAAGAACTGGAAAAGGATGGGAAATCATCTACAAACAGATAGGAACAAGAATGGACTACATTCACACAACTGAAGCAGAACTGGGCATAAACTTAAATATTCCTCTAAGCAAACAGGACCCTCTTGACAAACTAAATGATCTTGCAAACAATAAAAGAAAACATGTTGATGACATCCATGACTACTTCAAAGCTAACAAAAGGCTTAAGTCATCAGTTCAGTATAAAGATCATTTACCAGGTACTGTGCTTAATGAACCTGTCCTTTGTATGATTTTGTTCAATTCACATCACAAACATAATTTTGTTACCATTAAAGACTTTAGAGATTTCCCAAACACCATGTTATATACTATACAAGAAATCTTCTTTAGACTTCACCAAGGTCCAGGGCTTGATGATCATGCAAGGACTTTTAGTTCTCTTCTGCTTGCTGAAATTGATAAGAGAAACTTAAACCCACTCAAGCAGATAAGAGTCATTGAGCAGCTAAGGCAGTAGAATGTAATCTTTTGTAATGTATTGTAATGAAATTTAGAATGAAAGGTTATTAGATTATGTTGTTCAATTCATATCAATTATGTAACTTAGGCTATTTGTATATTCACATAGGGGGAGATTGTTGGGTTCAGTTCCTAAGCCCTTCAGTCTTTCAGTAGATTTAAACATAAAATCCCATAAGTGTTTCTCAAACTGAAGTCTTTCAGTTTGAGTCAATGAAGCCTTTCAGCTTCAGTCAATGAAGTTCCTTCAGCGTCAGCTCTTCAAGTCCTTAGAAGATTAGGAAGTATCTTCACTTCAGTGTATGCAGTGATACAAAAACTGAAGAAGGGCTCTTGGTTGGAGCTTTAGTTCAGCTTGGCTAACAATCCCAAGCTGAATGTTGTCTATCTCCTTAACAGAAGCTGAAACGTGTTGTTTCACTTCTAGAAGGTTTACAAGGCGGGAAAAAGATTGCTTTATTTCAAAAGGAATAAAGCAATCTCCTTGAGAAATGCTACTTCTAAAGTTGGTATAGAAGTATAACAACTTTCCTTAAAGGACTGTACCTAGTACTAGAAAGTGAATGTTCATTAAATGGTAGCTCAACCACCCATTTAATGTTTATCACGTAGCTAGGTTAAAACTTATAAACCCTAATCCCTTTGCCTATAAAAGGAAAGGGATTCCTAGAGTAAATGCTATTGATACACATTGAAGAGTTCATTTATCTCTCAAACAAACTGACTCGTACTACTAAAAGTTGAAGCTTCAGTTTAGTCATAACAAGTTTGTTTTCTTATTCTCACAACTTTGGTTAGAGAATAAGTTCAAAGGAGATAACACCACAATTGTCATTCTACCACCTTGCTATTTTACAAGTAAGGTGTGTCAGAGTCTATATTTGATTCTAATAAAAGTCTATACTTTAAAAAGTACTTCTATGTGTTTTAAACTTGTACTTTATATTGTTTATATATATTTGTTTAAAACTCACTTTGTTGCTATAGAATCTGATTAGTTTAAAGTTGATAAACCTTATATCAGATTCCAAAGGACCAACACCATCTTAGATAGTGGCTTGATTCCTAGGGTTAGAAGAGGTTCATAGTTGATTATTGGTTGGTGGATATCTTGAAGCAAATGGTGCTGATAAATGCCATTGCCTTGTTAAGACTTGCAATTGGATCATCATAGGGTAGAAATGATGGTACAACAAGTCCTGAATCTAATTGTGGAAATGTTGATGGTGATTGTTGATGAAGAGCATATGCTTGGTATGATTGCTGATGAACCACTTATGTTTGATGAACAATTGGTGGTTGATATGATTGTTGTTGTCAAGGAGGTGAATAGTATTGTTGAGCAACTGGTGAATGTTGTTGATAATACTAAGATTGAGTGTTGTAGCCTAGAGGAGAGTTGTATGTGTTGGCAACCAAGGCAAGAGGATCATGATATCTTTTCCTCATTAGACAAACTTCGTTAGCATGTGCTTCATGTTGCCTCAAATATGCATACAGTTGATCAAAGTTTGTTGTGTGCATGTCTTTTGATAACTTCACATCGGTCACAAACTTGTTCCATTCTTGCTGAAGATGATTTATAAATTGGTATTACCTTGAAGTGGTTTCATTGACATCTCAATCATGTTCATGTCATTTATCAGCTGTGCAAATCTCAAGTAATACGAGTGAATTGTTTCTCCTTTCTCTGAAGTAAATGTATCAAACTCATTGTATAACTTCAATTCTCTTTCTTGCAACAACAGTTCTGAACCTTCAATAAGTAACTTGACTCTGTCCTAAATCTCCTTGGAAACTATATGATGATTCACAAGACTGTAAACATCTGATGGTAAGCCTTGAAGAACAATGTTAGTTGCTCTTATGTCACAAACTTCACGAATCTTTTCTGTTTCTGTGAGATCTTTATAAGTTCTATCTCTTGTGGATGCAAGTGTAGTTGGAGTTGCATGGATTTCAATTTTTCCATAATGAAAGGGTCTATTGATGACTGAGTCATAAAGTTGTTTACCATTTTCCTTACCTTTGATGTAGAGTAGCATATGATTTAGCCATGAGTTATACTGACTCTTATCAAGCATAGGAGGATAGTTATCAGTCCCTATTGCAATAACATGCTCTGCCATAGTAGACATCATTAAAGTAATTGAAGTAATGAGTTGATTGATGTAGGAAATGATAATTGAAGATCGTTTCAATGATTAGTGAGAGTTGTGTTATTGTGATGTTGTTTTAAGTGTTTTTTATTTGTGTTTTGGTAGTTTCAGTTTAAGTTTTTGGATTTGTTTTGAGTTTACTAGAAGAATCTGATAAAATCGCCTAATTAACAGTCAAATCGTCTGAGGTATAGGCCAAATCGCCTGAATATTATGAGTCAAATTGCCTGATGATGATTGCTCAAACCACCGAATGAATGTTAATCAAACCGCAGGATTTACTGATCAAATTGCTAGAAAAAACTGATCTCAAATCGCTGGAAATATAAGCTCAAATCGCTGGATAAAATGATCTCAGATCGATGGAAATATAAGCTTAAATCGCTGGATAAAATGATCTCAAATCGCTAGATTACTGATGTGGGTCGTTGTGGACTCACAAAGAGTTTTACAGCTCCCTAGGCAGTATACCTAATCGTTGCAGTGTAGTATAGGCAAGACTCGGGGGTTGTTATCGTTCTCTAGGGGAATAGGTTGGGAAGGATCGAACACGGTCTAACAGAATTCTACGGGGTTAAGAGAAGATTCTTTTTGTATTTTTATATTTATAAGAAAGCAGGTAAATATCATGGTTTGAGAGGTTGGTTTGATTAACTAATAATTAAACTACTTATAATTGGTATGTGCTTAATTACACACACCTTTTACCTACAAAAACGAGCCTAAAATGACCAAAACATACCAAAAATGCATTGTATTTGTGTGTTTTGCATTTATATTGTGCAGGGAACGGATATCGACAAAAAGACACAAAATCAAGCCAAAATGACAAAACCAAGCACGGGAATGGAAAGAGAGTGAAAAAGTCAAAATCAAAAAGTCAACAAGTCAAAGTCAAAGCCGAAGACATAAGCATCTTATTTGGCCAACCCGTACCCGAGTTAATGGGCCGAGTCAGCCCAAGAATGCTTATTATTTAATTAAAAGCCCTAAATCCATTAACTAGGCTCAGTCCCCTTTTTAATAAAAACCTAGCCCAAACTATTAACCTAGGCCCAAACCCACTTAACCACCGTTAGCCCAACACCCTATAACCGTTTACACAGTTAGTCCTTAAGGACTAACATTGCTAGTCCTTAGAGACTAACAAGATTAACCCCTATAACGTCCTAAAACCTTTACATCATTAGTCCCTATCCATTAACCCCGTTAACCCAAATTATATCAAAACCTTTTATCCCGCCAAAACATATCCATTTACCCGTCACTCTTACTATTCACCCTCTTCCCCAAATCTCACTCACACCCCACTCAACCTATCCCCACCTCAAAAGATGTCATCCACGCTGGCAATCCCATGGTTTTTCATTGGTTAAGAATACATCACATCAAATTAATGGTTGTGATGCAAGGGCTTGGTAAACAAGAAAGATGGATGGCCAGGATGAGGAGTTTTCTTCCTCCTCACACAGAAAACACACAAGAAGAGAACCAAGCCTTGGGCTCCTATATAAATAGGACTAGAATTTTCCTTGTATAGGCATTAGTTTTAGGTTTAATTTCATGCTTTATTTTACAGCTTATTTACTGCTTTTTGTAATTTTCTTATAAAGTCTTGTAACCTTTTTTAAGTATTAATAAAATTTAGCTTTTTCTTAAATTCTGTCTTAATTACTGTTTTATATTATGCACTAAGTTTTCCAATGTTATAAAAGTGATCTTAATAAGCTCTAACATAAGTTGTTTTACTGTTTCATTCAATCAAAACTCCCCCTAAAATTACCTCAGCTTAATATTAAGGATGATACGCCAAACAAGGATGGGCTTATGGACTTACCAGCTTATCATAAGATAAGCTGTAGCTTTTGTAGATAAGCTCTTGTGAGCCTGTTTATCTTTGTTTAAGCAAGGGAAGTTGTAAGTTCTCATTTTAATGTTTTCAAGCTTATTTTACTGTTTAGCTTATTTACTGCTTATTAAGAGCTTATTTATGTGAACTAATTGCTTATTTGTTCTTAAAAATGAGTATGCTTAGTATGTTTCAACCTTTAAACACTATTTGGAATCTGTTTTAAAGCTTTAAATTGAGTTTTGAGATTTAAAGGGGTGTTCGGCACAACAGCTTTAACTTTTGTTAAAACTGTTTGAGCCTTATTCAACCTTTAAAGCTACTTTCAATAAGCTCAAGTTAAGCCTTAAAGTCTGATTTCAAGAGTTTTAAAGGTGATATTTCATTTTTTAAAGTTTTTAGAATTAAGGTTTTGATTCTGTGGTGTTTCACTGTTTAAATCATACTTAATGTTTAGATCTTTGTTAAATGCAATTTAGTGTTGGTTTTCTGCTTATTTAAGGTTCCTAGATGCAGTAGAATGTAGAGGTTAAAGTATCCATTGGTCATTTGCAGTTTAGTATAATTCTGTCATAGTTTTAGTTTAAAAAAGGTTAAAAGTCAGTTTTAATTTAGGTAAGTTTAAGGGTGAATTAGATTCTGGATTTCATTTTATAAGCTTATTGGCTTATGGTCTTAATCTGTTTAGGTTTAGTTTAGGATTTAAACTTATTTTTTAGGTCTGAATAAGCTCTTGTAGTCACAAAAAAAACTGCCAAAAACAACATAAATAGTGTATTTTCCTTAATTCAACAACTTATTCTAGCTTATCTAATAAACCTCAATGCTTATTTCTTGAGTTTATGTGCTTATTGGTGTTTGTTCTTAATCTGTTTAAGCTTTTTAGCTCATTGCAAGAGCTTTTTAGTGGTTTAATTGTAGCTTAAAAGTACATGTGCAGGCTGTTTGGCTAAACTGTTTTGGCCTAATTTGCTTAGTTGCTTATTAGCTTATTTCAGCTTATGACTTTGCTATTTTTGTTCTTATTTGCTTATTTAAATCTAGTATAGGTTATGTTCAGCTTATTTTAGGATTTGTCATAGCTTACATTAGCCTTTTAGCTTAAACAGTTTTGGTTAAAAAAAAGTCTTTTAAGTCTCTATAGTGTTCTGAGTTTTTAAATGCTTAATCCTGTGCTTATTGGTGAATTTAGAAAAAAGTGGTTTTATTAAAAGTCCTTATTTCAGAGTTAAAAGCTTTTTGAAAAAGAAAATAATGAAAAATAAAAATGTTGAACCGTATAGGGAGGTCTCAGGCTCGAACCCGGGACCTCAACCTTAACAGTTCAACATATTTAACACACACTCACAAACCAACTGCCCTTGGGTCTTTTATGGTAACCATTTGCAACATTTTATATTTAAGGGCAGTTGGCTTGTTTTAGCTTATAAGTTGTTTGGGCTTATTTAACTGCTTATCTGAAATGCTTTTCGCCAGATCTTATTTTTCCTAGATTAGTAATAGTTTTATATACTTTCTGTAATTTTTCCAAAATTTTATAAATTTGTTTACTATTTTTATATTTAATTTAGATTAAAAGTGTTTTAAATTCATAAAAAATAAAATAAAAGTCAAAAAAATATAATTCTTTTTCTGAAAATTATTTTTAGTCATTTAGGATTTATTAAAATTAAATTTGAGTTTGTATGGTTAAAATTTGATGTACTTGCTTATTTGTCGCGTTTTATTAAATCCCGTTAACGTTTTCATGTTTTAATTTTAATTGCTTTAATTGTTTAGTTGTCTTCACTTGCTATTACATGTTTTTATGCGTTTTTAATAGTAGTTATAGAAACCAAATCAAAATCTTTGTTAACCATTCAAATCAC
This sequence comes from Tanacetum coccineum, assembly GCA_026074375.1. NCBI lineage: Eukaryota > Viridiplantae > Streptophyta > Magnoliopsida > Asterales > Asteraceae > Tanacetum > Tanacetum coccineum. Next base: position 38,060 of record BQNB010035500.1, read on the forward strand.
GCGATCACGAACGTTGCTGATTCTTAATTCACGCCTCGTCGGAAAACAACCCGGGAAGGTTTTGGATTTTACTTTGGTCAAAAGTAATCTCTTAAAAGCCTTACAGAATACTTTCACTTACTCTCTCTCATTTTGATATTTTGGTTATATATTATATATATGTATTAAGAAATTATTATATATATATGTATAGCTAAAGATGAATCATGGACTTTAGAAAAGGTTTCAGTTTATGAAAATGTGTCCCAACCGAAGTCGAGGATTTTCTGTTTAATCATCATTTTGTCCTAATCACCTGTACATAACCAAGCTCTTCACGAAATATGGATGATACACATCTCCACCGCTAAAGCTCAGGAGAAACAAGTAAAAAGATAAATTGGGTTAAGAAGGCTTAGGGTTTGATCATTCAACAGTCTTTCGCCATAAGTACCACACCAACAAGGCAGCGGTATTGTACATACACAGCCGTCACGACGGAATAGACATATACAATCCTATCACATCCCTGTTTGTGTTTAACCATCGGTTAGGATGAAGAACGATATAGGGTAGGGAGCTTCTAGCTTTCACCGAAAGTCGTCATCCAAAAAGGCAGCTAAGACATGCATACATGGCCGTAACGACGGAATAGACATGCATGCTCGAACAAGTCCTCGTTCGAGTGACATTAAGGTTAGTTGCTAAGAAAGGGAAGTAAAATGGGTGTTAAAACAAAATTACGAAACAAATATATTAAGCCAACAAATAAGGTATGGTTGCTAGCAACTTTCCCCGACCATTCCATGACAAAGACTCGAACATATAGACAAACGCCTCGATCATAGAAATGACAAAGACAACCTAATTTGGCGTTCCCATAATGGTCAACTTCCCTTACATCCCGCTCTTTACATACTTTTACAGAATAAGTGGTGATATCGGCCACTTTTTACAAGACTTTACATTGTTGATTTTTTGTAATGTATCAACGAATAATTGATCATTCCAAGTAATTCCTTTTTTTGGGTAATAAAAAAAAATAAAAAAAAAACAAAACAATTCTTTTTGAAACGACTATTTTTCTTCCTTCTCTTTTTTTTGCTTTTTCTCTTTTTCCATTTTTTTTACTTACATATAAATCTCTGTTTATTCACCGTCTTCCATTCATTAATTCATCCGGATGATCTTTTCCTTGTAAACATTCTATTCGGGCCTGATTCATAATCGTGAAAGTAGCTAAACTTACGAGCTACATATTTTTCGCATTGCATTGTGAACACAATCTTTTATCTTATTGTTATCACCAGTAGCATAGTTGTTATTTAGTTTAAATAGTTAAAACCAAACCTCCCCCCTATTATATGATTTTACTGCTTTCTATAAAATACAAAAATACAAAAATAATCTTCCCTCAACCTTTAGAATTATGTTAGACCATGACCAAGCCTTTCTAACCTATTCCTCGGGTGAACGATAAACAACCCCGAGTCTTGGCTATACTACACTACAACGATTAGGTCTGCCTAGGGAGTTGTAAAACTTCTTGTATAGAAGTCCTACGACGATTGCACATCACCTATAAATTTATCAGTTGAACATGTTTCTCCATCTAAATCCATAGTACTAATCATTGCGGTCTCGAGTAATATACCAGGCCAAGTTCTAAACTCCACTACATCACAGGCACACTCATAATTTTGTGGAATTTTTAGGTAAGAAATTGGAAACGGAATAGGCTTAATTCTCAAAATATGTATAAAGGGTTATAGTGCGCTAGGTAATGTAACTAGTGATTTTTACAAAAGTCATGCTAAAAAAAATAAATTTGGCCTATTTTTAAGCACTTTTATACTCGTAGCACGTTATTTTGTAAAAAAAGTACGTTCTAATCCTCCATCCCCCACTTAAATTATACAACGTCCTCGTTGTATAGATAAAACAATTAAATAATAAGGGAAAATAGAATTAGAACGAAAAACTCTCTGATGTTTTGCTCGTGATAATTCTCCAAGATGAGTTCTTGAGCAAAAAGTGTGTTGACTAGGGCTTCAGCATGCCCCGATGAGTTCAACACATGTCCTTTTCAGAATATACCGTATCATAGTTTCAGCAACGTCCTGCATAAAGGATTAGTAGACAAGTGCAATTTCTATCTCGCTACAATGGTACAAGAAAATAGTTAAACACACAACTGTACAGGGATCAATACGCCGTATCCCAAACCCTAGGATATGCCGTATGGTTCCTATAAAAACAATTAAATTACTGTAAATTAAATATTAAGTTTTTAAAACTGATAATGTCCAGACATCTCTATACGCCATATCCAGAGGGGTTCGATACGTCGTATGGAGTGTCTGGGAAGACAGACTCGTGCAACAAACAATTAAAATGCAACAAACAATTAAAATGACCGGGTTGTCTCCCGGGAAGCACTTTTGTTTCAGTTGGTCTTTAAGTTTGACCTTTTTCCTTCTCCTTTTTCATTCATCCTCCATATTTTGCTCGCACTTATCCCCGAGAGCGAACTGCTTCATAATCATTTGGCATGATGCGTACTTCTTAACTATATTTAGCCGAGCACAACGTCTTTTGTATATCATCTCAAACAATGGTCTAAAACTGAAATAATAGAATAAATTTTCTGATGAAAATATGTATATCTATTAAGTTCTGGCATGTCTATTTCCTTTTCATCCTTATCCTTTATTATGATTATTAATAGATTTTTGAAATTAGTTTATTGGGCAAGAAGGGAGGAGGTCTCCAGCGTTAACATGCTTATACCCGATTACACAAGAAAATTTTCATTTATTGAGTTGGTTTTACAATTTTGGCTCAATATCCTTGATCTGTTTTTAGTTTTTAGAGGTGTATCTAAATCATTTAATTTTATGAATTCCTTAATTTGGGTCGAATGATTCAATCCCCTATCTTTAAGCTTTGTTTCTAGATCAAGACATTTTATCACAAAGACCCTTTTGATTATGCTAGTTGCAGGCTTAATACTTTTAAAAACAAGTTTTTCTTCCTTCACCCGTAAAGTAATCTTCCTTTTAAAGACATCAATCTTGGAATGGGCAGTTGACAAGAATGGTTGTCCGAGGATTAAAAGGACATCATCATCCTCTGGTATGTCCAAGATGATATAGTCTATAGGGAAAATAAATTTGCCTATTCTTACTAGCACATTTTTGGCAATACCCCTTGGTTGCTTAATGGTTCGGTCAGCTAGTTCGATGGTCAACCTACTGTGAGATAAAATTCCTAGACCAAGGTTGGTGTAGGTGGGAAATGGTATAACGCTCACACTTGATCCTAGGTCAACAAGAGCTTTATCAAAACAAATATTATGAATAAAACAAGGTAAAGTAAAGCTCCATAGGTCTTTTTCTTTTAGAGATAAGGTGTGATCATAAGCATCCAGAATCTTTACATCTTGTGCCTCTCTCCAGTCATCACAACTGAAGTTTTGTAGTCGATTTGGAAAAGGGACTGTTTCAGACAATATTCTCCTGTGTTGTGTGCTCGATACGACGTATGGACCACATCCGATATGACGTATCCTAGAAAAATTAGCTTTATCAATTGAGATCGATTTAACTTGGTCTCGAGGGTTTATTTCCGTAGAGCTGGGCAAGCTTCCAAATCCTCTCTCTTGCAAGACCTTGCTCATCTGACCGATTTGTATTTCCTTAAGGTTTTAACGAAGCTCCTTGGTTTATAATGAATGCATCTGTGGAAGCCGAATATCTTTTGACTTTTGTTCGAGTTTTCATTATTGCCCTTTTTGCTGATTCTGACATAAATTTGGTAGTGTTTCTTCCAGGCTTGGTCTTTTGATCAGGATACAATGAGTGTTTTCCACTATTTAGGTGGTTATTCTTGGCCTGCTGCTTATATTGTCCGCCAGGTTGATAGGTGCACCGTACTGTGTTAATAAGCTTCTTCCTAAAGTTTCCTTTCTTCCTTTTTTGGGACATGCATTTATTTCGGGTGGTCCCTTGCATAGTCGCTTCGTCCTGCAGCAGCGTACTCTTTCTCATTTACTATTCTGTAGTTCTCGTCGAGATTGTTGAGTTAGGCTTGACCGATGGCAAGCATGCGCCCGTCAGTTGTTGTCAGTACTTCGGTCCTTGATGATGTTCATTGTGCTATTTCTGAGGAGTTCATTGGCCATTTTTGGATGGTCTATTTTAGCATCACAGCAGTTTTGGAAGGTGTGACACCCTTTGAAGTCCAAGATTTGTTGAGATGGAACATCAAGCCATTGTAAATCATGATGATTCCTGCTTATTAGTCAAATATGTTGAGGGGACACTTCATCTGCAATCTCTTTAAATACTTTCCTTGGCACAGAAAAGGGCCTTGTAATACCGCTTAGGGTCGAACGGAATGCCAAACGGCACATACAAATTTATAATGAGAAAGAATAACACTCCGTTCACATAATAATTCTAGATCACCATACTTACTTTTAAGTTTATGACAAAACTTCTCCTTCTGAAAGTTTTAATGATTTTATTGTGACTTGTTTCAGAAAGTCCATTTCCCCAGGTGTAATTTCATTCCCCTCTAATGTCTGTATTATATCGATATCATTATCATCATTGTCTTTTTCCGACTTTAAATCGTCGGGATGAATAATGTTGAACGGATCATTAAAGAGCAAAACATTCTCATTATCATATTCAGACAATGATGTTTCACCATTTAAATTAAATTCATCGACACGTTCAGAACTTACAAGAGATTTAATTTCAAGATCTGATTTAGACGTTAAGCCATCGTTATAAACAATGGCTGAAAATTCATTTTTGAAATCTTTAAAGTAGTCTAAATCATCAAAATAATCAACAGTAGGGTTGGGTAACGAAGGTATATTGTTATTATCATTTCCCGAATTCGTTTTTAAATCATTGACAGAAATTATTTTATACGAAAATGAATTTTCATCAAAAATTACCGTGTAATCTTCATCGTCGGATTCGTCTAATGAAATTCTGAAATCTACCTCGTTTTCATTAGGAGGACATACTGTGGGCTCAGACGGGATTGTTGTTAATGTATTATCAAAGACAATGGCTGGAAATTCAGTTTCGAAGTCAATGGAACAGTCGTCCTCATCTTCATAGTTTTTGACTTTTCCAAACGTAGTCGTTTGCCAATTAAATGTTCGACCATGTCTTTGAGTTTTTTCTTCTTCAAGTCTGATGTATTCCTTCATGGTGATATTTGGGTCGTCCATTTTTACCTGTAATCAACTTGCAATAGAGAAAAAGGTGAAATAGACTAATACGCTGTATTCAGTAGACTGAATACGTCGTATTGAACAGTGCAGGAATTAAACAAACACTTTAAATACACAATGCGAATAAATACAAACAGAATTAAATAATTAGGTTACACTAAACTAAATTAATTAATGGTTAGAAATACTAATAACAATAAGGTTTAATTAATTCACTCCCCAGCAACGGCGCCAAAAACCTGATGTGTTTTCGTGTAGGGTCAATTATTTGATTATAAAGTTTTACATTTATATTTAGCCAACAAACCTAAAACAACACTTTAACAAGCATCGTACCCGGTCAAGATGGAGTTCGCGGTAAGTAGGGTGTCAAACACTAAGAGTGGAACAGTAATCCCATATTCTACCAGTATTTTAATTAGTCTATTTATTGGTTAAACATATGCTATGTACGTTGTCTAATGATATGGGGGTTTTCAGCCTGAGAGACTGGCACAGGTTTGGTGAAAACAAATATCAATTCAATAGACAATAAACACAAAAGAAGAAAATTAGAAGATAGAAAATTGGTACAAGCCAAATGATAGAAAACTGTATTAGCCATATTAAATCTGGTTCAATGTTGGTTTGTTTGTTTTAGTGCAATGATTTACTTATCTCGAAGCGGCATATCATTCTTAAGACTTAGGCGGGACATCATCCTAAGACCTAGACACGATTACTCCTGTCATAATTAACGCATCCGCATAAAGCATCATTTAGTTTAATTATAATCTATCTTAGGGAATCAAAGCAGTGGTGATCCTGTTAAAACCCTAGCCCAACGGGACTTTACCCACTTATTGTTTGACTATGTTTTATATACTGGTAGTCCACTATTCCAATCTTTATCGGTTAATTAAAAGCATGATTGCTGAAACATAAACGGGTTACCTACCGGTCCAACTAAGCTCATAATTCAAAGACAAAGACAGAACATTATTTGTGATCCTATTGGTCCAGTAATATGAAACACGATATGGAGAGCTATCCCGGTATCTAGATTACTTGGTCTGTATCACTAGATCCAGTTGAATGATAGGTCGCATATTCAAACACATAAACAAGTATAAGGTGATAAACATAATTAAACAATAAACGATAAATTAAGAAATTGATTTTAAAACAAACCAAACATTGGACTTTTATTAAGATGGCTAATACCCGAGGGTATTATCCCACAAGCATTGTAATTATACAAGCGTAACTGACAATGAGAATAGAACTCTTCATGGATACGGCGTATGTAGAAATAAAGGATACGCCGTATTGGGAATTGGTCAAACGCTTTTTCTTGTGAAGTCTTGGCGCTGATACGCCGTATCTCCTTTGTTGGATATGGCATATTGGTCAGAAATTATCAATCTTTAAATATCTTCGTTTTAGCTCCAAATTATGTGTCTTTTAGCACGTCTTCACAAAACACTCCTGAATTACTGCATTTATCCACTTGAAAGTAATTATGTACCAAATAATGCAATAATTATATAAAAGTGGGCGAAACAGATGGGATAAATAATATAATAAAGTGACGTTATTTGATGTCATCAACAGCCGGAAAACCAAATACTCTAATTTTGGATTTCCTCTAACAACTGAGGTAATTTTATATTCTATGTTAACATTTGTTTGCTTGATTTTCAGGCCCAAAACATATAACACCTTCGTTATGAGTGGTTGTTTTATTTTATTAGATGTAACCATGATGATGGGGTGAAATTTTATAAGCTGGATCGATTCTTGCTGAATGAGGAGTTTTGCAGTTTATGGGGTAATATTTTGGTTGTCGCAGTGGATAGGAAACTCTCTGATCACTGTCCTATTGTTCTAAAGGATGTTGATCTAAATTTTGGCCTGAGGCCTTTCTGGGTTTTTGACATTTAGCTAGAAGAGAATGATACATGGCAAGTGGTAGAAGAAGCGTAGAGGGTGGAGGTGAGGAGTAGGCGTCCGAATTGTTGATTTTGTGACAAGCTAAAGAATGTCAAAGATGATCTAAAAAGTAGAGCAAAGATAGGTTTGGAGCAGTTAATGAAAAGATTGAAAGGTTCAAAAATGAAGCGATAAAGTTGGAGTTAGAAGCGGAAAATATAGTTTTAAGTGAAACCGAACGGGAAGCGTGGATAGAGGTGAGAAAATCATGGTTGGATAAAGAAAATGAGCTTAAATGTATGCTTCGGCAAAAGGCTAGGATAAATAGGACGTTGAAGGGGACAAAAATTCAAAGTTTTTCCACTCGTATATTAAACGAAGGAATAATAAGAGTAATATAAGGGGTTTGATGGTGAATGGGTTGTGGTGCGAGGATCCTAGCTTAATAAAGGTGGAGATGGTTGGAATTATAAGGCTTTGTTCTCCGAGGGAGATTCAGTTCGTCCTATCTTCTGTTGTGGTTGTGTTGAAAAAATCTCTGAGGAGGATGCTTCTTTGAAGGAAAAAGATTTCTCCGAGGGGGAAGTCTTAGAGGTGGTGTGCGGGTATGGAGGTGACAAAGCACTAGGGCCTGACGGTTTCAATTTTAAATATATTAGGAAGTTTTGGGATATAATGAAGACAGTTTTAATTAGGGCTATCAGATGGTTTGGATAAAGTATGTAGATTTTGAGAGGCTGTAACTCCTCATTCGTGACTATCCTCCCGAAAGTCACGGATCTTATAGGACTTGTGGATTTCTGGCCAATAAGTCTTATCGGGGGGTTATTATAAAATAATAGCAAAGGTTTTAGCGAAGAGAATTAAGAAGGTGGTTGGAAAAGTTGTTGGGAATGTCCAAAACACTTTTATCAAAGAGAGGAATATACTCGGCGGGGTTCTGATCGCAAATAAAGTTGTGGATCATATAAGGAAGACTTAAGATAGGAGTCTAATCTTCAAAGTGGATTTTGAGAAAGCATATGATAGTTTGAACTGGAGATTCTTGTTTGATATGATGGAAAAGATGGGATTCGGGAATAAATGACGTTCGTGGATTGAGAGTTGTCTGCGATCATCCACTATGTCAATCTTAGTCAATGGATCCCCAACTGAAGAGTTTTGCTTGGAGAGAGGGGTTAGGCAAGGGGACCCGCTTTCACCTTTCTTATTTATTTTAGCGGCAGAGGGTCTCAACGCGATTATGAAAGAAGCGGTCGATAAGGGGGTTTTTAGAAGTGTAAAGATTGGTAGTAATAAAGTGATAGTTTTGCATCTTCAATATGCGGATGCTACTATATTTTTCGAGGAGTGGAACAAAGAGAATGAAAAATCCCTTATGTGTATTCTCAAGTGTTTTGAACAAGTTTTTGGTCTTCATGTTAATTATAATAAGAGCAAGTTATATGGGGTTGGAGCAAATGAAGCTGAATTGAGGGATATGGCGAGATGGATAAGATGTGGAGTGGGTAAGTTCCCATTTATGTATTTGGGGTTACCAATTGGAGAGAACATGAGGAGGGTCGGGGCTTGGAATAATGTGATGGAGAAATTCAAAAATCGTTTGGCGGATTGGAAAGCTAAATCGATGTCGTTTGGGGAACGATTAACTCTGGTTAAATCGGTTCTAGGAAGCTTACCTTTGTACTACTTTTCGATGTTCCGTGTGCCTTTGAGTGTTATAAAACTTCTTGAAAAAGTGAGAAATTTTTTTTAGAGGGGGAGGGGGGTGGGGGATTGTAAAAAATTACTGTGGGTTAAATGGGATAAGTTACTAGCCTCACATGGGGATTGGGGGGGGGGTTAAACATTGGGTCTATTCGGGGGAAAAACCTAGCTCTTTTAGGGAAATGTTGGTGGAGGTTCAAGAGGGAGGGGGTCTTTGTAGGTTAGAGTCATAAAAAGTATTACAGGAAAGTGGCGGGCCTTGGCGATGATTAGAGGTGTGGAGGGAGCGGCGGGAGGTGAAGTTTGGTGTACATATTAGGGGAGGGGGGGAGATGGATGGGTTTAGATTGATTTCACTTCTTCGTTCGTGGGGGAGATGGGGAATGGTAGCGAAATTAGATTTTGGATTGATACATGGGTTGGGGAGTTAGGCTTTGTGATAGATTTCCGAGATTATATCATTTAGATAGGCGTAAGGAGGGTAGGGTGGAGGAGAAAGGTAAATGGGTCGATAATGTGTGGTCTTGGGAATGGGAGTGGGTTAGGGACCTTAGAGGGAGGGTATGTAAAGATTTGGAAGATTTACTTATTATTTTGTAAAATGTTGTTATGAAAGTTAAATTGTAGGGACCGGTGGAGGTGGACGCTTCAAGAGAGTGGTGATTTCACGGCGAGAGATCTAACTAGGTTGATTGAAGAAAAGATCATCAATGCGGATAATGGGAGTGAAGCGACGATTTGGAACAAATGGGTTCCAAAAAAGGTCAACATTTTCGTATGGAGGGCTCTAAAAGGTAGACTTCCGGTTCATGAAGAGTTAGATAGGAGGGGCATTGATTTAGACTCCATATTGTGCCCTTCTTGTGGCGATGTAGTGGAATCATGCTCTCATTGTTTGGTTATGTGCAACTTTGCTAGGAGCGTTTGGGAAAAAATCTTTTGTTGGTGGAAGATTGGGAATGTTAACGCTTTCTCTATTGGGGAGTTGTTTTCGCTTAATGGAAATGCTAGTGTTCCTAGTCTTTCATCAAAAATGTGGCAAGCGGTAATTTGGACTTCCGGATACTTCATTTAGGAAGAAAGAAACTTGCGTGTGTTTAAAGGGAAAGCGTCAAGGCTAAATAAAATAGTTCAAGATATTCAATTAAAAAGCTTCGAGTCGATTTCGAGAAGAGCTAGAAAGAAAAAGGATTTAAATTGGCAACAATGGTTGTTCGATCCAGTTAAATGTCGTGTCTGAAGTTTCTGTAGTTTCTTTTGGTCCGTGTGTTTGCTGTTGATAGTTGATCCTTCTGTCGGGTGCCTTTTCAACTGTTTTTCTTCGTGGCGTGCTGTGGCAGTGATGGTGCCGTTTATGTTCGTGATAGAGTGTTGGTCCTCAGTTCGGATTTCAGTTTTGTGCTTATGTCTGCTTTTTAATGGTATGCTGCTGTTTGGTATGCTTTGCTATGTCGATTGTGGGTTCTAGCTATTTGGTTTTTTGGGTCTGCTCCTTTTGTAGTTATCAAGTGTGTTTGGCTTTGGGTCTGATTAAGTCTGCATTGTTTGGCTTCAGTTTATTTTGCATCTCGTGATTGGTTTGTTAACTTTGTTTGGCTATTTATCTCTTTGGGCCGGTTTATTGTTAATGGGTCCAGTTTTGGTTGTATGCCAAATTTGGTTATGTTTTGTTTTCTTGGGATATTGATGTCTTGTATTTCCTTGGCTACGTCTTTAGTCAAGCAAGTGGGTAGTCTTTTTATGTTTTTTTTGTTTCCCTTTTAACTATCTTGGTTGAGAGTGGATGTCTTTAGGTTGTATTTGGTTTTTTTGTTTTCAATATATTGCCTTTAAAAAAAACCATCTAAGATTTTGTGTGTGACATATATTGACTATTAAGCAAAATGCTTTGTAGATGGTTAGGTGAGTTTATGAAAGAAAAAAAATATTATGCTCTGTTTGCTTGTGTTAAGTATAACAAGTATTTTACGTAGTTGTTTACTGACCTATTGACATTTTCTAAACTTTCGATATGTATGTCGTCAATCCAATTGATGTTAAAAAAATGATTTAAACTTGGTATTATTCTTAATTGTTTTTCATAAGGTCCCAAATGAGTGTTAGTGTGTCAATAGACTATTTTTATTCACAATCTTACACAACCTAATCTCTTATTAAAATATTTTATTTTTTTCCACCTACGCAACCAATACATACAACAAATCTATAATTTTTTTACTATTTATCAACGATCCAACCTAACATATAATATAAAATAATAAGTATGAAAAAAAAAAAAAAAAAAAAAGACAAAAAGTCAATCATTTGTTGTCATGCATAAACATTCTAACGGTGGGCATTCGGATGTTAGTATGAAAGTGCCAATGTTTTTTACAATTTATAAATTATACTTTGTTTTCGTCTTTTGTATGGAACATGCGAAAAAAATCTTTTTGTTGCATTCCTTTCACTATATATGTAGACTCTATTCATTTACCTAAAATCTTTTTGTTGCATTCCTTTCACTATATATGTAGACTCTATTCATTTACGTATTGGCAGAAAAATGCAATATCCACCGCATTTGAACTTGATACAATACTTTACTTTTTAACGAAAACATTGAAAAGAAGATGCTAACCGAAAACATAACAGAATAAAACCGTTCGTCCAGATGTTTACGTAGTCACAAATGCGTTCGTGACACCGGTTACCGGCCAATAGTTAGCCGTCACCGTATCTATCCCATTGATGTTTTAAGAAAAATCAATGGCAACGATGCTTATAAAGTAAGAACAAGCAAGATTACCCGCGCGTTGCTGTGGGCGTTAATTTTTCGCGCGTTGTTGCGGGACGTTAATTTTTTATTTTTATTTATTTATTTGTTTTTTCGCGCGTTTTTTTTATGTTTAATAGTGTAAGTTAATTCTTTCTTGCACGTTACTGCGGGGCGTTAATTTTTCGCGCGTTGTTGCGTATCATTAATTCTTTTTTTTTCCTTTAATTTTGTGCGAGTTTATTTTGTCGGTCTCATATTTAATAGTGCGGGTTTACCTTTTCAGTATCGTGTTAAGTAGTTTTTTTTATGGTCTTACGCGTTGTTGCGTCGCGTTAAAATTTTATTTTTTTATTTTTTATTTTTTTTGCGAATTTATTTTTTTGTTCTCATAGTGTAAAATGACACTGTTTAAGTCAATTCAGAAATGTTACCGCGGGTATTTTTTTTATCTGAATGCGTCGGTACTTTTGTAACATTTTTTTCCCCCTGTTTTGTGCAAACAAATTTAAAAAAAAAAACTCGGACAAGCCCAAAGTGGGAGCCCAATAAATTGGGCTAAAGTGGGAGCCCAAGAAAAGGCTACTGTAGAGATCACTGTAGCAAGTCCCCAATTTTTTTATCTGAATGAATCGGTAGGTATGTGTTTTATATTTGACAAATAAAATTTATTATATAAGAAAGTTGTAAATAGTTAAAAGTTGAGGGTACGTTTTGTAAATTTTCTTTTTTTTTTTTTATATTAAACTTCAACATTTTTTATAAAAGTGTGCGTACGTCATAAGCATTTCAATATTGGGCTCGTTTTGTTCGCAATTCAAAAATCTTTCCGATGATATTTTTTTATCTCAATGAATTGGTTGATATGTGCTATATATTTGATAAATACAGTTTATTATATAAAAAAGTCGTAAATATTTAAAAGTTGAGGGTCTCTTTTGTAAATGGCCCGAATTTTATTTATATTTAAAAGTTGAGGGTCTCTTTTGTAAATGGCCCGAATTTTATTTTTATTTTTATGTTGGGCCGCGTTTTGGGCTGTCGTTTTCGGCCCAAGCCGAAACGACGTCGTTTCAAACGAGTTTTGAGTATAAGTATAATTCCCTATACAACAAACTTCACAGCCCATATACGTAAATGACCAACCGAATTTACT
>BQNB010035501.1:0-50821 GCA_026074375.1 Tanacetum coccineum
CATGTTTGAAACAACACTCAAAGGGTGAATCATCAAAATTTTGCTAAAAAGACTTACCCCTGTGCTAAAAAGAACATGGTTCCAAGAGCAGTACTAATAAAGTCTGGCTTAGTATCAATTAATATTGCTAGACAAGTTAATACTGCTCACTCAAAAACAACAGTAAATGCTGCTAGACCAATGCCATATCTTTCTAAAACAGCACATTCAACTGTTAAGAGTCCCATTCATAAGAACACAGCATTCAAAAACAGTAATATTGATCAAAGGGTTAATACTATTAGTGGTAAAAAATTTAATACTGCTAGGCAAAAAGTAGTAGTTAATGCTGTTAAAAGAAATAATGTTAATGCTATTAAGGCCTCAGCTTGTTGGGTTTGGAAATTAAAGAATAAAGTTTTAGACAATGTTTCTAAATACAACAGTGCATTAATCACCCTAAAGAAGTTTGATTATATTGATGCACAAGGCAAATCCAAGTCAGTAATGGCTTGGGTCCCCAAAAGAAACTGATTTTCTTATCTAATGTGCAGGGTAATCCACAAATGGATTTACAGGATCAAGGAGTGATTGATAGTGGATGCTCAAGGCACATGATAGGGAACATGTCCTATCTTACAGACTATGAAAAGATAGATGGAGGATATGTTGCTTTTGGAGGGAACCACAAAGGAGGGAAAATCATAGGAAAAGGTACCATTAAAACTGGTAATCTAGATTCTGAAAATATGTATTTTGTGAGAGAGTTAAAGTTTAATCTCTTTAGTGTCTCACAAATGTGTGATAAAAAGAATAGTGTTCTTTTTAATGACACTGAATGTATTGTTTTATCTCCAAACTTTAAGTTATTTGATGAAAGTCAAGTTTTACTTAGAGTTCCTAGAAAGAACAATATGTATAGTGTTGATTTAAAGAACATAGTTCCTAATTTAAAGAACAATAGTTCCTAAAGAGGTTTTAACTTAGCCGTTTTTTCTGAAAAAGCCATCTTTGATGAATATCTAAACTTTGGCATAGGGAAGGTAGTACCCTTACATTTTTAAAAATCTTGAAATAAATTGGTAAAGGGAAATCTTGTCAGAGGTTTACCTTCCAAACTCTTTGAAAATGAACAAACCTGTGTTGCTTGTCAAAAGGGGGAAAGTAGCACAGAGCCTCATGTAATTCCCCAAAACTGTAAAAAACTCAATCAGTTCTTCCTTTACATTTGTTGCAATATTACTTGTTCAGTCCAACATTTTGTAAAAAGCCTTTTGAAAGAAATTGTAAATGCCGAGTTGTCAAGATGATTACAGTAGGTTTACATGGGTTTTTCTTTCTAGCTACTAAGGATGGAGGACATCAGTGGCATTTTAAGTCCTTTATAACCGGTTATAGAAAATCTAGTAGTTCACAGATTAAGGTTGATTAAGATCTCGTGGATAAAGGAACTGAGTTTCAAAAAACAGATATATAAATAAATGAATGAGTTTTGTGAGATGGATTTGAAGGGTTATTTTTAGACCAATTTAGAAGTAGCTTAGAATACCTCACAAAATGAAGTTGCTTGAGAGGAAGAATAGGACACTAATTGAGGCTGCTAGGTACCTATGCTAGATGATTCTTTGTTGCCAACTTACTTTTTGGGCAGAGAAATTAGTATACTTTGCTATGCTGCAAAATACGAGAGTGTTACTTAGTAAGCCTCATATCAAGACCCCATAATGAACTTTTTTACTAGAAGCGTCAGTAAACACCTTTATTTCTAAACATTGGTGGTACATAATTCAAACAAAATTAGGTTGAAGGTTCAGCAATTTGAATTGATCCCCATCACACACCCACCATTATTGAATCATCATCTCAACCTCAAAAGACACAAAAACCTAGGAAGCCTAAGAGAAAGGATACTCAGGTACCTCATCATAGTCGTCCTGCTAAACATGTAGCAGATGAGGCTATCCATAAGGAGTTGGGTGATAGTTTGGTGAGGGCTGCCACTACTGCTTCTAGCTTAGAAGAAGAGGAGGACAGTGGTAACATAACTAAGACCCGATCTAAGGCAACACCTAATGAATCTAGTTCCCTAGGAACTACTTCAGGTGGCGGTCCCAGGCGCCAAGAAACCATGAGGGATACAATTGCTCAAACTAGATTTGAGAATGTATCTAAACTTTCCAATGATTCACTGCTCACAAGAGGTAACACACTTCGAAGTGACGAGGATAGACTTAAACTTAATGAATTGATGGAATTATGTACCGATTTACAAAAGAAGATTCTTGATTTGGAGAAGACAAAGACCACTCAAGCTAATGAGATTTCTAGTTTGAAAAGGAGGGTCAAGAAGCTTAAACAGAAAAAGAGGTCAAGAACTCATGGGCTGAAAAATTAAGAAAGGTTGGTGCTACAGCTAGGGTAGAATCCTCTGGTGATGAAGAAAAATTAGGTGATGATGCATCCAAACAAGGGAGGAGGATTAATGCTATTGATGTAGATGAAGACATTACCCTAGTTAGTGTTCAACATGATGCTAACAAAGAGATATTTGATGTGGATACTTTAGATGGTGAAGAAGTGTTTGTTGCAGAGCAAAATGAAAATGTTGTTGAAGAAGTAGTTGATGCTGCTCAAGTTATTACTAAAGAAATTACTTTGGCTCAAGCTCTGGCTGACCTAAAGAGCAGAAAACCCAAAGCTAAAAGGATTGCTTTCAGAGAGCTAGGTGAATCAACAACAACTATATTTTCATAACAATTGCAGGACAAAGGTCTATCACAGGATAAAGGGAAAAGAATATTGGTAGAACCTGAGAAGCCTTTAAAGAAGAAAGATCAACTCAAGCTTGATGAAGAGATTGCACTTAAATTACTAGCAGGGATTGATAAAGAGGAAAGAATTGCCAGAGCTGAAGAAGAAAAGATTGGTGAAGCTAATATTGCTTAGGATGACATTCAAGCAAAAGTTAATGCTAATTACCAGTTGGTTAAAAGACTACAAGCTGAAGAACAAGAGCAGTTCATAATTAAAGAAAAAGCCACATTGTTTAAAGAACTCCTAGAGCAAAGAAGAAAACACTTTGCAGCAAAAAGAGCAGAGGAGAAGAGGAACAAACCACCAACCAAAACTCAACAAAAGAAGATCATGATTACCTACCTTAAGAATATGGAAGTCTGGAAGCACAAAGACTTGAAATCTAAAGACTTTGATTCTATCAAAGAATTGTTTGACAAAGCTTTCACAAGGATAAACATGTTTGTGGATTTTAGAACTGAGTTGGTAGAGGGTAGTTCAAAGAGAGTAAGAGAAGAGTTGGAACAAGAAAGTACTAAGAAGCAGAAGGTGGATGAGGATAAAGACACATCAGAGCTTCAAAGTCTAATGAAAGTCATTCCAGATGAAGAAGAGGTTGCAATTGATGTTGTACCTTTAGCTACTAAGTCTCCAACCATTGTTGACTGAAAGATCCATAAAGAAGGAAAGAAAAGCTATTATCTAATAGTGAGAGCCGATGGAAAGTATCAGATGTACTTAGTCTTTAGTCATATCCTCAAAAGTTTTGACAAGGAAGATTTGGAAGACTTGTACAATTTGGTAAAAGCTAGATATGGATCAACAAGACCAGTAAAAGACTTGGATTTGGTATTATGGAATGATTTGAAGACATTGTTTGAACCACATGTAGAAGATAAAATCTAGAAGTTGCAACAAAGGTACAAAGTTTTGAGCTGGAAGCTATTTGACTCATGTAGAGTGCTTTGCTTAAGTTTGCAATCTGGAATGATTTACATGCTGGTAGAAAAGAGATATCCCCTTACACCACCTACAATTACAGATATACTAAACAAAAAGCTTTAGGTTGATTATTTTAGTTAAATGGCATATCAGCTTCTTAAACTTATCACAAAATAGTTTAAGAATCAATGAAGTGTTTGGAAACATCCTCCTGGTGATTATGGGATTTTAATGGAAAAACTTGATGATTTTGGAGATAAATATCAAGTTTTGGGAGGATTATTGGGATTAACAACTTTCTTAATGCTGCTAGTATTACTGCTATTCTTTTTTATGTTAATGCTGCTCAGTCAAAGTTAGTGCTGCTGGAGAATTTCAATGAAAAATTATTTTAAGTGTTTAAGACTGCTGGTGAAGTTACAACTGCCAGTACAAAGTTACTACTGCTAGAGGAAGTTAAGACTGCTCAGAGATAAAGACTGGAAAATATGCTAAGTAGTTACTACTGCTAGTACAAAAGTTACTACCGTTAGTACAAAGTTAATGTTGTTGAAGGAGTTAATGCTGCTAGTGAAGAAGTTAGTACTGCTGAGTTAGTTAGTACTGCTTATGTGATTTGTATGAGATATTTTGGTAAAAGATATGTATAAGTTATTTGTTTAGAAGATTATGATTACTTAGGAAAGTATTGTAAGCCGTATAGGACTTCTTGGTGTATAAAAGGAGGTCCTAGGGCATAGAGATAATTAATAGTTTTCATAGAAAAATAAAAAACGAGTCATTCATAGAATCATCATAGCTTCAAGGTCTTTGTAACCCTAATACTTTGAGAGTATTCGTATTATTAATAATATTGGAGCTTTTGTTTGTTGAATTATATGTTCATATAATTACTGTTTCATTGACAGTTCTTCTTAATATTAAAGATTAGATTCCACATAATCTTTAATACATTCGAACAAAGTTTCTACTATAGTTGTGTTAGATTTATCTAATATAACTAATCCTTATACAAGCTTAAGAAATTGGATCTATTAAAGTGGGATCAACACCAACCTTGCCGATTAATGTAAGAGGGTCAAACAGATAGGTCAACCATGGTCAACGGCGATCAACGGTGGTCAATGTTGCCGGAAACCTTCTAACCTTGCCGAAAGTACCTAAAACTCACCGTAAACTTGTTTTGATCACTTATATTAACTGTTTAAATATATTACAAGTTGTTTTTTAGAAAAAAACTTGCCAATAATATCCAAAACTCGACGAAAATACACAAAACTTGCCAGAAATACCCAAATTTTACCAAAAATACCAATCTGATTAATCACCGATTAATCTCGCCTTGACCGATTACAAGCTACAAGGTGGTCGACCGCCTGGCTAACGATTCACGATTTTTGCAACCTTGACGAATACCACCGTTGAATTAAATCATACTAAGATGAATAATGCCTCGACACTTGCTTTAATGACTTGCTTCACCGACCCTTGATAGTCTAATTTTTGAGATTTATTAAGATCACAAAATATTTTAGTCTGGAGTCCATGAATATATTTTTTATACAGCTTAGCTCTAATAGCAATACTTTGTTTTTCTCAATGTATGCTTCACATTATCTTGGTTTTACCACTCGCTCTGATTTCTTGCGATTCTTAACCTTTGTTGATAATGTCAAGTGTTTGTAGATGGACGAAATGGAAGTTTACTTACATGGCTTATAAGGTTGAATGTATTAATGAACCACTATTTTTTTAAATACATAAAACAATATTTACCGAATTGGGTGTTTTATTGCTAAGTCACGGTCTTGACTTAATAGGGTGTAATTGTAAGGGTTAACTCACGTGGGACTCACGCGTGAGTTATACTCCCATTACAACCAGAGTGCAATGCTTTTATATTTTATGTATCTTTTGTACCGATTAATTAGCCTATTGTAGCTCACTCCATAAAACCACCATGATCGAAAACGACAAGCCATCGGTTATTATGGATTTTAAGGCTGTGAGTGATCTCGATGAATTTGAAACTATAACTTTTTGTATTTGGGATGTCACATAAGGAACCTAGACCTTTGTTAGTAAGCCTTTGTGGTTTAACATAATATACTACCCATTGTAGATATTTGGTGGTAAACTAGCATAGTTAATCGATTTAGATTATTTTCAATTGGATTTATTAATTTGGGTTATTAATGAACATTTCGACAAACTTTTTACAAAAAAGATATACCTATGAAGTTTGTGGTTTAACCGAGTTGTTTTGGATTTAAGTGCCTTTTAAGACAAATGTGTGACATATTTTGTATTTATATATTTTTAGATTATCAATTTTTTTTAAATCGATAAGTTTCATTGTTTGGATAATTTGTCACGACTATATATAGTTGTGTGAGTTACCTCTTTTCAATTTAAGGTCATGAACTTTAGTTTAAAAATGTTTTTAATACATATTAATAAAAACTTGTAAATTATTATAATTAAATGTGATTACTAGCTTAATAAGCTAAAAATATAATCAAATTAACTTATAAATTTTTATATGTGAGGTAGCATAAAATTTTTATATGTGAGGTAGCATATAAATTTATATTTCAATACATTAAAAAGGTTAGAGGATGAAATAATAAAGTCCGGCCAACAACATAAAAGTATAAATATAAAAAAAAATTAATGGATAACCGCATTTCACCTCTCTTCTCCCTACCTTCAGCCATGAATTCAGCCATGAATTCTTGAACTACCAACTGAGCCTCCTTTTCATTTACTATACCCAATCGCCTTCACCTTTATCTCAAATTAGCTACTCTCTTTGTGAAGTCTATTAAAGATATTTCATCTAAGTCAGAATCAAAGGTAAAACCATATAATGTTTATCATTTTTGATCTTATGTTGTGTATTATCATGTCCACTTAGGGAAACAACTAGGGAATTCAGTCCTGTTATGTAGATTTTGATTTTTTATGTAATTTTAGATCCTTCATTTTATTTTCCATTTGTGGCTTAAGATTTTCGTTTTATTCTTATATCCTGTTTTCAATTTTCTATTGTTAAAACCAATCCAACAGATTCCTTTTAACAACAGATTCCATTTGTGCCCTTTTTGTGTTTTTTGGGATACTTAGATGCTATTGTATGTCATAAGTTAGTATCCAATCACTGTACTTTTATTTCTCTTTAGTTAAATTCAGTTATTATTGTTCTTAGTACTTTGTATCTGATCTCTAAACTGATTTAACATCAAATATTAAAACTACTAAATAAGATACCTCATTATATGATCAAGTAATTGTTAGACGTTTAGTTTGCCTTCAACATCAGTGTTGTTAGCCTCAATTCTCTTTCTATTTGAAGCTTTCAATATATCTTTGGGCTTCATACCAGTTCGTAGATGCAGCAACAACACCAAGATGAGTACCCATTTTCAATTCTATGCATCGCTCCGCAAGGCTTTAGAACTGACCCGTGGTAGGTGATAGTTTTTGAGTGAGCACTAGCTTAGATGCCTTAGAATATTAGGGGTGTTATCGGGTTTGTCGGGTCGGGTTTTGAGTTTTTAAAAAGTGACCCGCAACCCGACCCGATATCTAGTCAACAACTCATGCACCATTCTATGCTTTCTTGGTTTAACTTTATTTTTCACTAAGTATATGTCAGAAAATTCAAATAGGGATACGACCATATCTTAAAAATATGTATTTAGTTTAACACCTTGTCAGAACAAGTAGGTTTATGATTTTAACAAAAAAGTTGGATTGTTGGGTTGTATCAGGTTAATGTGTGCTATCTATATTTAACCTTTGGACTTATCATATTTTAAAGAATCTGACCTATCAATATAACAACAAGAATCTGATGTAAAGAACAGGGCAATAGGCTTAGACAAATGCAGTTAGGAAAGGAAGTGCATAGGTTAAATAAGAGGAGAATCATAAGCTTTACAAGTAGGTAAGTATATTTGTAAATTATGGTGTAAACAAACCATATGTTTTGTTTAGGACATTGAGATATGGTGAACAATGGTAGAGACTGGATGTATTACCCTAGAAGGTTGCCTGAGTTTGAAGCTGGAGTTAATGAATTCCTTGATGTTTCCTTTACTAAGTCGGCAAAGATCACTTAATAGGACAAGGATTTTTAAGAAACTACTATGTGTGGCATTTTCATGGAGAGGTACCTCCTAAAAAAAGGAGCTAATACTGTTATCGAAGATGATACAACCATGCATGACAATATGGATGAGTTATTGCATGATAGGTTTCGTGATACCGTAAAGAAAACGAATAATGTACACTCAGGCCTAAATGAAGAGGCCAAAAAGTTTTATAGATTGGTGGAAGAGGGAAAGCATGAGTAATGCTAGCTGCCACTTCAAATCCATTTCTTCAAGGTCATCTTCATGGATTTGTTCAAGGTCTTCATGTACAAGATGAGACCCATTTGGTTGATTGGCCAGAAAAGCATAGACTGTGGCATCACTGAGGCTAGCAGTACTATCTTGAGTACTAGCAGTACTAACTGGTGTACTGACAGTACTAACTTGAATATTAACAGTATCAACTTCATTAGTACTATCAGGAGATGATACAAAGGCCATATTCTGAGATCCTGAGCTTGAGCTTGTGGTTACAGTCCTTTTGACCTCTTGTTCAACAATTTAAAAATTGTTGTAGAGATCATCAAAGCTCATTTTGTTAAGATCTGGTTTATTCCTCCAGACTACTACATGAGTGTTCCATTCAGAAGGCAGAATTCTTAAGAATTTTAAGTTTAGATCTTTTTGAGAGATGTTTTCACCCAGGATGGCCAACTGGCTAACAATTTTCTAAAGCACATTAAAGATAGAGTCAAGTGACTCTGTGCTTTGGGCATTGAAGTTATCATACATCTGCTTCAGAAGTGTCTTTTGTGTCTTCTTTGTGGCATCATTGCCACCAAATCTTGTTTGTATGGCAGCAAACAAGGTCTTGGCATCCTTGTATTGATTAAAAGTCAATTGATATTCATTTGGAAGTGCCATCAGCAACATACTTCTGGCCTTTACATCATTTTTATTTTGGGCCTTCTCTTCAGTGGTAACTGGACCTGGTATTGTTGAAGTAGAGGTACCATCTGCATTTGTTGTTGTTCGTGCTACAGGATTGAAAGAATTTCCATTTTCTATGACATCCCATAGAGCATAATCTTGAACTTGAAAGTACTGTTTGATCCTTAGCTTCCACATCTCATAGTCACCCTACTTTAGAAGGGGTAACTTTGCAACAACATTGTTTTGGGCAGTTTCTATATCCATCTTTTTATGTGAATAAAGAGTTCTTCGTGTTTATTTCTTCTTGATCAAGGTTTCAGAACACAAGCTCTGATACCACTTGTTGATCCCCTTTTAAACAGATCTTTGATTAGCTTGTTAAAGCTTTAGTTATCTTAGATAGATCTAAAACAACTAAGATAGAAACCTTAAGTAATATATAAAGATTATGCAAAATCTAATCTTTATACACCAGAGAAACAATAAAGCAATGTAACACTAACACAAGATCTTTCTCTCAACTCATAATATATTGAATGATTCACAAAACAACTATATGTTTTGCCTAATAGCTATGATTTTTCTATATGTCCTAACTATGCCGTAGGGTTCCTTTTATATACTAAGGAAACCCTAATAGGCTTAAAAAACGCGTCAAGTGATCATGCATATCTATTCCTAATATAACCCATGCATATCACTTTAGCAGTACTAACTATATAATACTAACAGTACAAAATATTAACTAACAGCACAAACTAAACTGGCAGTACTAACATTTGTACTGGCAGCACTAACTATTATAACTAGCAGCACTAATGACTTAGACTATTTTCTATGTTCTTCAATAACAGCATCAAGTTGAATCAGCAGTACTAACTTCCAAAGCTAGCAGTATTAAATTAAATCAGCAGTACTAAGTTGTAGAAGACCATATTTCCCAACATAACGAAGGTAAAATGGTTATTTTCAATGCTTTGCCAAGAAAAGAATATGAAATAATTTTCATGTGCAATACGGCAAAAGAAATTTGGAAATCTTTGTTAATTACCCATGAAGGTAATAACCAACTTAAAGATAACAAGATCGACCTATTGGTACAACAATATGAACAATTCGTCATTTCTAAAGATGAATCTATAGATAGTGCTTTTGCTATATTTAATATTATCATTACTAGTCTAAAAGCTCTTGATGAAGGTTATTCTAGCAAGAACTATGTTAGGAAGTTTCTTAGAGCTCTACATCCTAAATGGAGAGCAAAGGTCACGACGATTAAAGAATTGAAAGACTTAACGTTACTGTCACTTGATGAACTCATCGAGAATCTCAAAGTTCACGAGATGATCATCAAGAAAGATTCTAAAATAGTCAAAGCTAAGGGAGAAAGAAAATCTCTTGCTTTAAAGGCTAAAAAGAATCTAGTGATAAGGAGTGTTTGACTTTCAGAAGTGAAGATAAAGATATGTCATGGCGGTTAGAGACTTCAAGAAGTTCTTTAAGAGAAGAGGTAGATTCGTGAGACAACCTCGAAAGGTTATAGAAAATGCTTTAGATGCGGCGATCCAAATCATCTTATTGAAGAATGTCCAAACCCACCTAAAGATAAGAACCAAAGAGCTTTCGTCGGAGGTTCTTGGAGTGATAGCGGTGAAGAAGATTATGTGAAGGTCAAAGACGAAACGTATCTCGTAGCTCAAGCATCAAGTGAGGTATGTTTCGAATCCTCTTACTTTAGTGATGAAAACTCATCAATAGATAATTTATTTTTAGATAACGAATATGATAAACTGTGCAAAATAAGTTTAAAAATAATCACTAAAAACAAAAGATTAAAAGCCACTAGAAATAGTTTAGAAGAAGAACTTAGTATTCTAAAAGAAAAAGTGTCTACACTCAAGAAAAATAAGGGAGTTGATCTCGTATGTGTAAAATGTCATATGCTTAAAATTGAGAATGAAAAACTCAATGAGGAAGCTATGAGATTAATTAAATTTGAAAAAAGTACACATTGTCTAAATGAAATGTTAAGAAATCAAAAACTCTCCGGAGAAAAATTGGGTTTAGGATTTAATTCATTTGAAGCATCATCAAGTGGAACTAAGGAAGTAAAATTTGTAAAAGCCCATAAAAAGCGTCTTCTGATGGAGGTCCCATAAATATAGGTGGCCCCCATAGTGTATAGGCGGCCCCCAAAGCAATTATGGGACCGCCACCAGTCAGTACGCCTGGATTTGAGAAAAGTGCATATTTTCAAAAATTTATTTTGGGTCCTAGACCAAAACACACAATAGTAAACAACGTCAAAGTTCTCATTGCTAGTGATAATTAAACAATTTTATAAGCCATTGTCAAAACCCAAAGTTGGATTTTCAAAACCTAATCTTAGATTAAAAACTCCACCACCTAGAAGAGTCAATAATAATTATCCTTGTCCTACGACACCGCAACAAAAAAGGAACATTGGTCGACAAAATCAACCTTGTGGCTTTCCCGTAACTTGGAACAACTTCCAACGTCAAAGTTACATGCCATGGTAAATGTGTCTTCCATTTCCACATTCCAACCAATTGCATCAAATGCAAGGGATGTTTAGCACTAACAACTTTGGACCCATGAAATATTAGGGACCAAATGTTTGAGTTATTGTCCTATATAAATAGATATGCCTTGGAGTCGACTTGGAACTTGATGAGTGGATAAAGGTTAGCAGATGCTCCAAACACATGACGGGTAACTGAAAGCTCTTCTCAAGATACAAGGCATACAACGAAGATAATGTCATTTTTGGTAGAAATTTTCGCGGTAACATCATTGGCAAAGGTATGATTTTGAATGACTCTCTCAAGATAGACAATGTAGAACATGTAGATAACTTAAGATTTAACTTGCTAAGTGTAGGACAAATATGTGATAATAAGTGTAGAGTAACTTTCTCTGAACATGATAGTGAAATTACTAAGGATGGTAAGGTCATAGGTAAAGGTATTAGGAAGAAAGGCTTATATGTGATGAAATTAGGAAATAAGCCAAAAGACCAAATTTGTCTAGCAACGATTGATGAAAATTCCACGTTATGGCATATGAGATTAGGTCACGCAAATATGCATCTCATTTAATCGTTAACATCTAAGAAATTAGTTAGAAACTTACCTAAGCTTAAGTTTGATCAACACTTCTGTGATGCTTGCAAAATTAGAAAACAAGCTCACGCTAGTCACAAAGCTAAGAATATAGCTCAACAACTAGATACTTATAACTCCTTCATATGGATCTTTTTGGTCCATTCACCGTATGAAGTTACGGAGGAAACCGCTACACCTTATTCATAGTAGATGACTACTCTAGGTATACTTGGACTAGATTCCTTAAGGATAAAACCGAAGCCTTCGATCAATTTGAAATATTTAGTAAGAAAATTAAAAACTAATGAGGTGCAATTTGGAGAGTCTTGTAATGCCAATGTAATTACACATAACTTCTCAGCTCCACGCACTCCTCAATCAAATGCATGGTTGAAAGGAAATATAAGACACTTCAAGAAATGAGTAGGACTATGTTGAATGAGAAATTGTTACCACAAAAGTTTTGGTGCAACGCCGTAGATACTTATACATCATTCTAAACCGAATCCTAATTAGAGCCATTCTAGGAAAAACTCCTTATGAACTCCTTAGAGGTAGGAAACCTACTCTTGATTAATTTAGAGTGTTTGGAAGCAAGTGATTCATTTTAAACACTAAATACTACCTTACCAAGTTTGACCTAAAGTCATACGAAGGTGTCTTTTTAGGCTACTTCCAAAATAGTAAAACATACATCATCCTTAATAAACATACTAGGAAAGTCGAAGAATCACTCAACGTGACATTCGATGAAACTCCTCCACCCTCTAAGACATCACCCTTGGTGGATGATGACTTAGATGAAGAAGAAGCAATTAAGGTTATCAAAAAGAAAAACCTCGAAAATGACATTGAGGATGAAACTTTAGAGATTGACGAAATAGTCAATATTAAGGAGTCTAGGAACCATGCATTAGAAAATGTCATAGGAAACCTTAACCAAAAAACCCTTAGATCACAAGACTAAAACCAAAGTAACTTCTTTTGTTTTATATCAACTATAGAACCTAAGAATGTGACTGAAGCCTTAACGGGTGATAGTTGGATAGTCGCCATGCAAGAAGAATTAAATTAATTTATTAACGACGTTTGGGAGTTAGTTCCACAACCTAGGAATATGAAAATCATAGGAACTAAGTGGGTGTTTAGAAAAAACTTAGACGAGAACGGTATTGTTTCTCAAATAAGGTTAGATTAGTTGCTCAAGGATACAATCAACAAGAGGGCATCGATTATGATGAAACTTATGCCCCAGTTCCTATACTTGAGTCAATTAGGATACTATTAGCTTATGATTGTGCTTTAGATTTTAAGCTATTCCAAATGGATGTAAAAAGTGCATTCCTGAACGGTTTTATCAATGAGGAGTTATACGTGACACAACCTTCAGGATTCATTAACTTTGAAAAACTAGATCATGTTTATAAACTTAAGAAATCTTTTTATGGTCTTAAATAAGCACCCAAAGCTTGGTATGATAGATTAAAAGCTTTTCTTATTAAACATGAGTACAAAATGGGAATGGTAGATAACACACTTTTTACCAAGAAGAAAAGTTCAAACCTCATCATCGTTCAAATATATGTCGACGATATTATATTCGACTCGACTTGTCAAGACATGTGTGATGAATTTGCCAAAATCATGTATGACGAGTTCAAGATGAGCATGATGGGTGAACTTAACTTCTTCCTTGGATTACAAATAAAACAAATGGAAGATGGTATATTCTTTAATCAATCTAAATATATTAAAGAAATGCTTAAGAAATTTGGCTTAGAAGATTCTAAACCAATAAAAACCCTCATGTCCTCCGATACTAAACTTACAAAAGACGAAGAGTGTGAGTCGGTAGATAGTACCAAGTATCAAGGCATGATAGGTAGTTTATTATACCTAACGGTAAGGAGGCTCGATATCATGTTTAGTGTCTGCCTTTGTGCCCGCTTCCAAGAGGCTCCCAAAACCTCTCACCTTGAAGCGGTTAAGCATATCTTCTGATACATTAAAGGCACTACGCACTTAGAATTATGGTATCCTAAGGGGACACGTATATAAACAGTAGTATATGCCGACTCTAATCATGCATGAGATTATGTGGACCGAAAGAGCACTAGCGGTATTTGTACGTTCGTGGGATGTTGTTTGACATCTTGGTTCTTGAAGAAACGAACCGCTCTTGCTATATCCACTATCGAAGCTGAATTCGTAAGCGCCAAAAAGGCATGCCAACAAGCATTATAGATGAAACAAGCTCCTATCGACTACGACGTTCGACTCGATGACGTCCCGATCATGTACGATAATAAAGGCACGATTGACCTTAGCAAAAACCTGGCGCAACACTCTCGAACCAAACATATCGAAATTCGTCATCACTTTCTTCGTGATAATGTCCAGAAAGGACATATCTCAATCGAAAGTGCCATCCGTCGATAACATTGCCGACATTCTTATGAAACCCCTTAAACATGAATCGTTTGACTACCTACGTCTTGGTTTAGGAATGATGGAACACATTTTATAAATTGTGTTAGTCTGCTTCTCTTTCTTCTGTCTCAATTCTAGTTCGCGTTCCATTCTGTGTTGTGACAATTTAACAACTTCATCCGAAGGTTGTTAAATATTTTTTAATTCGTGAAATGCAAATTAAAACGTCACTCTTCTCTATAAAGTTTTTGTCAAAACTCATTCCAAAACCCTCGCTGAGGGCGGCCCCCGTATCTCAGGCGGCCCCAAAGCTTATTTGGGCGGCCCCCTGATCGATATGGGACCGCCACCAGCAGACACACAATATTTCTCACTTTGTCAAAAAATTTCCAAAACTAAAAAACAAACACCCCTTTTCCCTGCTGGTGCGATGAACACGAACACAAACAACCAAAACTCAAAATCAATCACCAAAACACTAATTGAAGATCAAATCAACAATAATAATCATTCCTAACATGACAAAGATCATCAATTGTAATTTATTTCATCTATTTTCTTTCAATTTGAGTCTAGGATTCATGATGAACAAAAAAATTGAAATTGGGGATTTTCCACCACAACCTCAACCACCTATCATGGGCTATCCTCTTTACTACAACCGTTCTTCTCTTCTTTTTTTCAATCAAAACTTCAAATTTCACCACCATCATCAAATGAACCAACTTTTCCTCAACCTTTGAACCCTTTGCTTAACAACATCTTGGATGTTCCTCCTAGACCTTCAAACCCTCAACCACTTCAAAGTCATCTTTCTTTGGATATCACTCTTTCTTTGTCACCAATTACTCCTCTTAATCACATTCTTGATACTCCATCACCACCTTCTCCACTACAACCTCAACCACCTATCATGGGCCATCCTCTTTACTACAACTATCATGACTACCGTGGGTCAATATGCATATGTTGCTCTCACAACTAAACTCTTTTCTTAACCTTAAGAGATGAGATGAACATCATGTTTGCTTATCTTGAGTATCTTCTCACTACCGCAATCACCTCACACTTTCCACCTCCACCTTGAAATCTTTTCACAAATCTTATAATGTGTAACCCCACCCTTTTGCTTAAAAGTCATCCTCTATGAATCATGAATCATCTAGGAGTTATGTAGCATTATCTTTATCTACTTCATGTAGTATGTTTAGATTGTAGTGTAATTTATGGATTAATGCTCCCTTATTCATCTTAGCTTTATTTTCATTGCATGAGTTAAATTAGTTATGTTTAATATTGTATGAGTTTCTTGATTATTAAATGAAACTCCCTTATGGGTGACTTAAATTTAGTGTTATGTTAAAAGATATTTGTCTTGCACTTGTACCTCTAACTTTGTTTTGTAGCATACAATTTTTCTAAGATCGATCCCTTGGTGCCCCAAACGAGTAGGAGCCTACATCAAGGGGGAGTCTTGATATCATTGACTTCTTTATTTCTACAACAATTCGACGAGCATCCTTTTTGAAATCGACAAAAACGGGGAGAAATGAAATGAAACTCATTAATAACTTGAAACCTTTAATTTTACACAAAATGAGTTTATATTTTATCATCATCAAAAGAGGGGAGAGTGTTAACACAAATAATGTCTAAAAATGTTATTTATATTTTTTGACCTCTCAATGTTTTGATAATAACAAAATGTAAAAACGTTTACGATAAAAATAAACGTTTACAAACTATTAATCGTAAAATTCCATTTCTAAGATTCGTAATCACATAAGGTATGGACAAACAAATCATTAAGCATGATTAGTGATCAAGAAAATATTTTTTTCTTAACCATCACATTTTTACAAAAGTATTTTCACAAAAATAAATATAAAAAAATATTTTTTAATTAAAAGAAAAGTTTTATTTAAAACTTAAATTTGAAATTCAAATTTTCCCTCTAAAATAGAAGCTTCCATACCAGATACAACCTTCCTCACTAAAAGACAAAAACAGGAGCGGAGTCTACTAGGCGGCCCTCTTATAGGTCTGGCGGCCCCTAGATATATCTGGGACCGCCTGCAGATGACCGTTAGGATTCTTGTCTATAAATACTGCACTATTTTTGGCAGAAAAATATACCTCTTTTCACGAATGTTTCCAGTCTTCTTTCTCTCTTTAAAAACCTTCTTTCTCTCACTAAATCTCTTGATCACTAACATTGTTTGATCTTGTTTCAAGTGATTATTTCTTCTTCTCATCTCTCCTCTCTATCAAGTGCAAGAGAAGAACATTTGTACTCGCCAAGAAACGAATTGTTATTTAGTGATCTCTCCTCTCTTCTTCTAAGTATCAAATATCTATTGTAATTATCTTGTGTAATTATGTGATTCGTATTGTGTGTAAATCTGATAGTGTAGATATTGTGAGTGTATAGTGTTTGTGAAGTGGTAGATTGGTTCTAGCTAAGATTAGGACCCAACATTTAGCTTAGTGTCAGAAAATAACGTAAGCGACGTGTAAATGGTTTTCTCTGCCTGAAGGGAGCTTTTTGACATAGTGAAATCTCGAGTAGGATACTCTGAGAGTGGAGTAGGGCGAAGAAGAGCTTCGTAGCCGAACCACTATAAATCTTGGTGTCTTGGTTTAATTGTTCCTTCTCTTATCTCTTTATATATTATTATGATTGTTATATAGTATTAGTTTAGATATGTACATTGTTGATTAGTAGAACATACCACTCTAATCTAAGTATTTTGAAAGAAAACTTTTAAAACGTAAAACAAACCTGTAAACTATTCAACCCCCCTTCTAGTTTCCACAAGTTCGTTAGGCTAAATATTGTAAATCCAAAACTGACCCATGAAAGCCAACAAGAAGGTCCATGGCCGGCCTAAGGGCTATATAAGAATCCCTCTCTTCACAAAGAGGGGGTGTCTGAGTGTGTGTTATGTATAGGTGTAGGAGAGTTTTCTATCTTCCCTTTGTGTAATAAACAAGAAATATCTGAACACCTCCACCATCTCTTTCTCTCTACACTTGTTCTTGTATGTGTGATATGTCATAGGATTTAGGATATCCTACAAGTGGTATCATGAGCATACCATAGGATGATTTAGTTGTGTGTTCATGGCTTGTTAATGGTTTATGTGGCTTATTCAAGCTTATTCTCATTTACAAACCCACGTCTCACTTTTGTGCTTATTTTTAGCTTATTTCATGTTCTAAATTTGTTATAATCCTTAACGTTACTTAAAGGCATAATTTTTTTTAAAACTTCAAATTCAACAAAATTTTGTGCTTTTATATTTTAAAACATGTTTAGGAATAACTTTAGAGCAAAATTCTATTCTTTCTCTTTCAAATCTGTGGAAGAATAATGTTATATTTTAATGGCAAAATTATGATTTTATAAACATATCAATAAGCCTTTCTCCGATTGGTCACAACATTGGTTTTTTTCTGCATATATTTTTTGTATCTTTAACCATAAAAGTTGTATTTTGAGTGTTAAACACTGCTTTAGGTTCGCGTATAGTCTAGCTCTTGAGTTCAGCTTTCTAACGATTATAAATTGAAATGTTATTGAAATTGGAAACGAATCCTACAGAAACAAAAGCTGAGGAAATCACAAGAAAGTTGCGGATACTATGAAAAACTTGCGAAAACTACAAGTTGTGGAAAAGCTACGAAAATCATCCAAAATGCAGCAAAAATCATTCACATTCTTGCGGAAGCCATTCTTGTAGAAACCATACTTGCAGAAACTCAAAGATACGGAAAACAAAAGTGTGGATTTCAAACCTGCAGACTCTATTTCAGCGAAAATCAAACCTGCGCAAACTGTGAAAAACTTGCAGAAATGCTTAAACTGTGGAAATGGACTTTATGTTCATGTTTTAGCAAAAACTAAAAAGTTCTGAAAAACATTTATGTGTTTTTGGAAAGCTGAGAAAATCACAAGAAAGATGAGAAAACCAAATTCTTGTGGATATCAAAACTTGTGGATTCCGGTTTTATATTTCTAAACATGCGAAAACTAGTAACCTGCGAAAACCAGAAAATTGTGAAAAATAATCTTGCGAAAATGATCATGAAAGTTGCGAAAATGCTTTTTTTATTGAAACCTGCGGAAATACAAAGTAGCGAAAACCTTTTCATGAGAGAACCAGTTTGACAAATAAATTTACGAGAATCATTCGAAACTAAGAGTGTAACGGGTTTATACGGTTTTGATTTTTGAGTTTCGCAGTTTTAACCGGACATACAACAACAAAAACTTGACTCTCGATAGTCATCACCATCATTACAACGACCTCGACTATCGTTATTCAAAGTGAAAACGAAGAAGGAAGTAATTAATCAAACTAACAAATTGTTGTGCCATAGTTTAAGTAGTGGATAACTGTGCAATATGACAGTGAATACATGCAATGGATAAGTTACCAACGTAGAAACACAAGTTATAAAAGATCCATAGATACACCACTAATATAGATACCGACACTCTCAAAGATCCAAGTTTCTAAGCTAACGCGCACCTGAAGCCTACCAGCTGGAGCTAAACATAAGGCGAATGATGACAAGTTCACAAGTTCACAAGAACACAAGATCACATGATCGTAAGATAATGTTAATACAAATAATGTCTAAAAACGTTATTTATATTTTTCGACCTCTCGATGTTTTGATAATGACAAAATGTGAAAACGTTTACGATAAAATTAAACGTTTATAAATTACTAATCGTAAAATTCCATTTCTAAGATTAATCACTTAAAGTATGGATAAACAAATCATTAAACATGATTAGTGATCAAGAAAATAATTTTTCTTCCCTAAACCTTACATTTTTACAAAAGTGTTTTTATAAAAATATAAACACAAAATATTTATTCATTAAAAGAAATGTTTTATTAAAAACATAAAATTTGAAATTCAAATTTTCTCCCCAAAATGGAAGGTTCTAAATCAGATACAACATTCACGACAAATGGACAAAAAAGGGAGCGTAGTCTACGGCGGCCCCCTTATAGGCCTGGCGGCCCCCTTATATATAAGGGACCGCTGGGACCGCCGTCAGTAACGACTGTATTTTTTGTCCCTCTAAATAATGGGCCACCCCATCTGAAAAACAGAACCTCTTGCCACGAATTTTTTCAGATCTGTTTTTCTCTCTTCTTTCTTTCTTTCTAAAACATATATCTTGATCACTAACATACCTTGATCTTGTTTCAAGTGATTAATTCTTTCT
Organism: Tanacetum coccineum; assembly: GCA_026074375.1. Taxonomy (NCBI): domain Eukaryota; kingdom Viridiplantae; phylum Streptophyta; class Magnoliopsida; order Asterales; family Asteraceae; genus Tanacetum; species Tanacetum coccineum. The sequence continues at coordinate 19,548 of BQNB010035501.1, forward strand.
TCCTCCCTTCTTCCTCTTATCAAGTGCAAGAGAAGAACAATCGTATTCTTTTACATACGATTTATTGTCAAGTGATCTTTCTCTTCCTCCTCAAGATCACATATATTCATTACATTTACTTAGTGTTGTGTAAATTAGATTGTGTGTAGATCCAATAGTGTAAATTGTGTATTAGTGTGATTTAGATTGTGTGTCAATCTAAGGGTATATATATCTTGTGAGTGTATAAAGACTTAATAAAGTCATAGATTGGTTCTAGCTAAGATTAGGACTCGACATCTAGCTTAGTGTCAGAAAAGGAAGTAAGCGACGTGTAAACGGTTTTCTCCCCCTAAAAAGAGCTTGTTAACATAGTGAAATCTCGAGTGGAGTACTCGGGGAGTAGAGTAAAAACGAAGAGGTGCTTCATTGCCGAACCACTATAAATCTTGGTGTCTTGGTTTGATCGTTTCCTTCTCTATCTCTTTATTATCATTGCTTACTTTGTTCATCACATTAGATAATTTAGTTGTGATTCATATTGTTGATTGATTGACATATAACTCGAATCAAACATTTTTAAGTAAATTTTTAAAAACAATAATTAACCGGTAAACTATTCAACCCCCTCTTCTAGTTTCCTACAGATACGTCACAATATCACATATGATCCATAAACAATTTCTACCAATCTCATGTCATTCACATAGCAGTCATAGGCACATAGCATTGTCCAAAAAGATAAAAGTTTTGCACAGTAAGAAAATAAGTTCAAAAACATATTTGAGTATCATTTTCCCCAACGGAAAATAGTTAAAAAGTAGGGCTACGAGAACTCACCTTAAGAAAAAGGTGATAGGTAGCAAAGATCTAGATCAAACAAGCAAGTGAAACGACATCAGGTCATGACCTAATCCAGTTAATGTTTAGTTTTAGATATACGCTCCAAAAGTGTTTTCAAAGTCGATGTATAAAGGTCAGATGCGTTGTACAGTCACCCTTAACATTATCAGTGGTGTTATGGTTGATGACTTAGTTTCACAGATAGCATGTTCTAGTTCATACCTTAGTATAATATACATATACTATTTAAGTATCAATAAGTAAGTAATATAAGAAGACTTAAATAATAGGTATTTAGGAATATACTTTGGTAAGTTCATTCGGTAATCTTAGTTACTTTAATTATATATATAGTTATAGAAAAAGAGACGTTTATTCATACTAAACGACTTGGACAAGTTTCATATTTTATAATTATAAAAAATATATATTTTTTGTCTTTTAGTCGACTTATTAAAACAATAATATTTTATTATTTTGTCGTAAAACTAAGTTTTGAGTAAGAATCTAAGTATATGATTTTTACAAAATTTCGGCATGACCCGTTTGTTTATACAACGTTTACCAAGGTTTCAAACTTTAATTTTAAAAATTTTCACCCAATTTCACCATTTTTTGACAAGATGCCAAAAATCTATATTTCACAAAACGACTAGTTTTCGCTTATTAGGCCTTAAGGCCCAATAGAGTTCCAAAACATTATTTTCAAGTTCTAATATCCGATTTAGGTCCAATATCATATACAATATCAAATATAAGTCTAAAAATAAACCACAACGCAAGCAAGACACACGACCCAAGACCAAGCCAAGGTTTGGCTTGTCTTATTGGGTCGTGGCCCCTTTAAGCCGAAAATAACTATTCTTAGTTTATTTTTAACCCGTTAAACTTCGTTAGGCCTTAAATATCTCACTAAGCTATAACCAGAAGCCACGAAAATAATCCGGACCACAAAAAGCCATGGCTTATTGGGCTTTATTAGGCTGTGAGCTTTAGAAGCTCAAAATAAGTCCATTAAGCTTTTAAATAAGCCAATAAGCTTCTTAGTTCTTTTAGACACCAAAATAAGTGATCATAATACACCTATAACAATAAGATATGTTGATCCCACTTCAAGAGATTGAATTCCTTAAGCTTGTATAAGGATTAGTTATATTAGATAAATCTAACACAACTATAGTAGAAACTATGTTTGAATGTATTAAAGATTATGCAGAGTCTAATCTTTAATATTAAAAAGAACTATCAATGAAATAGTAATTATATAAACATATAATTCAACAAACAAAAGCTCCAATAATATTAATAATACGAATACTCTCAAAGTATTAGGGTTACAAAGACCTTGAAGCTATGATAATTCTATGAATGAGTCATTTTGGATACATATAACTCTATGCCCTAGGACCTCCTTTTATACACCAAGGAGTCCTAAACGGTAACATCTTTCCTAAGAATATCAAATCTTTTAAAAAAATAAGTTATACATATCTTTTACACAAATAACTCATATAAATCACATATCATTACTCGAGGGGGAGTTTTTGAAAATTTAAAACCTACAGGGGCTGAAAGTGTCATTTATCAAAAATTGATATTCGGTTACTATAAAAAGGGAGGAAAATTTCTTTTTACTTTTTATTTTACCGAGTCGAATTATCGAGTTTGAGAAGAAAAATCAAGAAAGATTTCTAAAGCTCATTACAGCGATTACAACTTTTTTTATTTCTCAAACGTAAGTGGATATGAGTTTTGATTTAGATCTAAGATGTTTTGAATTATTGAGTTTAAACTCGGTAAGATTCAGGGATTACCGAATTTGAGAATTATCAAATTTTTGATAATTGATCAGATCAAGGACGATAAAAATGAATGGTTGTGTGGAAATAACTGAAACATAGCTGAGACAAAGTCTAAAAACATTAATTCGATGCAGAATTAGAAACTCAGAAAAGATTGGTGTTTATCGAGTTTGATTTGTTGCACAATTTTTGGAGTCTAAGACAACATAAAGGAATCGAGTTTAATTTTTCATAAGTTAAAAGGACTCATCTTTTATATATTTTTGAAACTCAGTAAATGTCAAAAAGTCAAACTCGGTAGTGTCAAAAAGTCAAATTCGATAATCTCAAAAAGTCAAAATCATTTGTGAATAAGTGAATTTGTTTTAATAATGCTACTGAATATTAATTGCTTTCATGATTCTGCAAGCTTATGATGATAAATTCTCAGAATGTCTGTGAACAAAAAGATAAATCGTCTCATTTATTGAAAACCATCAAATGATATGGTGAAAAAGAATCGAAGTTTTAGATGAATATCTAAGTCTTTGGGTTCAAATTATGTCTATTCATAATTGTTTAAGTGGTCTAAGTCATGTCCGTTTTGACCGTTTTCTGCAATGATCTAAAATGTAGTGAGTGATGACTTAGTGACCCATTCATTTTAAATTAGATGTGTATTGTGTTCTAAAATTGTTAAAGGTTTCATGACAAAAAGTGAAAATGGAAAATTTTTATAACTTGAATCTAAAAATCCAAGTCTCAATTGTTTAAGTGGTCTAAGTCATGTCCGGTTTCGGCCATTTTCTGCAATGAACAGAATGAGGAGTGAGTGACTTAGTGACCATTCAGTTTTGGATTTGTGATTGAATGATTCTATGTTATCATTATAAGAAAAGTTTTTGTCAAAAGATTTCTGAATAAAAGGATTCATCTTTTATCTATATTGTGAAACTCAGTAAATGTCAAAAAGTCAAACTTGGTAGTGTCAAAAAGTCAAATTCGATAATGTCAAAAAGTCAAAATCATTTTTGAATAAGTCTTTATCTTTCTTGAAAGAGTATCATGTAACAAATAATTTCTTGTGAGGATATATTAAAACAGACAGAGAGAGCTAAATCCATACGCAAAAAAGCAGATCAAAAGTGTGTTCGAAAAAGAATTACCAGAACACACAAAAATGATAAATCAAAAGAAAATTTCAAATAAAGCGTATGACATGTGCTAGAAAAAGCAAGTACGAGCACATGAGAAACAAACTGATCAAAAATATGTTCAAAAAGAATTGCCTGAACATATAAAACAGACAGAGTGGAAAGAGACAAAAACGTTAAAAGAATTGTTTGTTAAATAACATCTCAATTTTATTCATTCAATAATCATCATGGCACAACAACAACATGCAGCTAAAGTTCATCTAAACGAACTGTGTCCCCCAAACAAACGATATGATCTCATGGATGCAAACAAGAAGGTTGATCTTGAACATGTGCAATGCCCACCCGAAAGCAAAATACTGACGAATATTATCAAGAATCATCTATTACGATTCAGTATTGCTGCTTCTTCCTCTGTACCATGGATCTATATGGCACAGTTTTGGCATACTTTGAAGGAAGACGGATCAAAGTATAGGCTCACATTTATGCTTGACAAGAAAAAAGCTTTCTATTACACTGGATGACTTCAGGACAATCTTTCACTTACCACAAGCAAATGACAACAATCATGATAGCTTTGTGCCACCACCATTATTTTTGGACATGGTTCCATTCTATAAACAACAATTAGGCTTTACAATGGAGCTAAAGACATCATCAAGCTTTAAGACAACTGGTCTTCTGCAGCCATGGCAAACGTTATGCAAGATATTTTCTGCTTGACAAAAACATGTGTCACTGGTGGGATATCAACCATCGTTGCTGATAATGCAAAATGATGTATTGCTTTGTCAATAATATACATGTGGAGTATGCGGAGCTAATCTCGGGAAAGGACCTTTACTATTTTTTCATCATCCAACATCTTTAATCCTTATCCAAGATTACAAAGCTCATAATTAGTCATTACATGGACTAATTTCCTTGAAATTTCAAGACCGTGCTCGAGCAGGTATCACAACTTGAAAGTGAGATATAATGAAAAAATATCTTTAATTCTGGAGAGATATAAAGACAAAGTGGAATGCAAATTCTAGAGTGGATGATTTTCAGAAGAAATGAAGCAACCGGTCATTATCGGATGCGTAAGCGAAGGTGTTTGGGTTAGAGTTCCTTGACTCAGTCACAGCCGACTGAGGTCTACCCAAGGAACCGATAGGAAAAATTAGCGCCCCTCGGTCCCTAACCCTAAAATGGATTAAAGCAGAGTCAAGTGCTCAAAATGTATCAACTGTGATTCATTTTCATCTTCATGAAAGGAGATCCACACTTTCGTCTATCCACCATCTCCAGTGCAAACTGTTGATTAAACAGATGAAATGATTTTACAAGACCACATTACAAGTACGTCTTTGTTGGACACAAAAGTCAAGAAGAGCCAAGAAGCTAGAGAACTGTGGAACATGTGTCAAGAGCACTTGGCGTCGTAGGATTGAAAAGAATGGTGGAGGATCAGAGAATGTTATTGATGATAGGTGTACTCCCTAGGATTGAGAAGCAAAGATTCCTGGCACTAGGTTAGAGCCCATGAGTGATAAGGAAAGTCCAGAGGTGGAGATCACTAATAATGAAGAGGTGGAAATTACTAATGTTGTCATACTTGTGAATGTTAATAAAGAGGAGGAAGAAATAACTGATGAAGTGTATAAACTAAAGCGAAGGGAGAAAGGGAAGATTGTAAAGGAGTCTATGAGTATACCATTCCCCATACCAATTAGATCTCCTAGGATTCATATTGATCTCGTATCTTCGGATACTGAGAAACTCCAGGAATTGACGGTAACTGATACTAAAACTACACCATCATCAAGATCACCCAGCACCAACTTATCTAAAACAAACCGACTTCTATCTTTATTCAAAGCCAAACCTGCGCTTTCAAACCGACACAAGAATTTTTTCAGGAGTCTCACAAGGGATGTTATACATATTTGTTTGAACATCTGAAAGCAAGGTTTTTATCAAGGAAGTCATTTGATACTCTTGTTGATCATCTCCAAGAAGTAATGGTTGAATCATTACCCACTATGGTAGATACGCATATTAAGGAGCAAGTTAAAAAGCAAGTTCTTGAGCAGGTTTGAGATCAAGTTCTAGTGTATTTTGCGGAAGGGCTGATTCTGGAAAAACAAAAGACTAAAGAAGAGATGGAACAGATGATTGCTAAAGCTATTTTACAAGAGCGTGGGAATATATAGGCTGAAATTTCCTTACAACTTCATAAAACTATTGATAATCACATTCCTTCTCAAGTTGATGCATCAGTAAGAAGTTATATGTCTGGACATATTCTTCATGTTCATCCAGTTTAATCACAAACACCCTCTGTTCCAGAAAGCCGATCCTCAGTTGTAGCAACAAGACATAGCGATATGGCTGGCACTTTAGATGTAGTTTGAGACATTTCAGGTACCTCAGACTAGTAGAACTTCTGTCATTCACCCAAGAGATCAGGACGATCCTCATAATGATGCTCATCCTGAGGGGGAGAATAGTGCAAAGCGGCAAAAGACATTTGAGTATGAAGCACATGTGACTAGAGAGTCATCTGGACAAGTCAATGAAAAAGAACAAGGTCAATCGTCTTTAAGGAATCAAGAGCAAATAGATGATTATGATTTTTGTAATGAGTATTATGCTTCATATGATGATGAATTACTAACGAAGCAAGTATCACAAGATATTATGGAAGAAGTGTCACTGACCATTAATGAGGCAAAGCTAAAGAAAATTACTGATGAGATGTTGAGACAAAGATGTACTTCAGGAGATGAGCATCAATATCACATTGATCAGATGAAGAATTTCTTGAAGAGTGCTATTGTTTGGGAAAGCAAAAAGGAAATTCTTGCTTCTCCACATCCACGAAAGACCACACCTTTAGTTCAAAGCTGTCAGAGAGATCCTGAAGCTCCAGCATTGTCTTTGATAAATCAAGACCTTTTGTATTTGAAGAAAGGAAGTTCAGGGCCTGAGAAGATAGTGTTGTCACTTCACAAGTTTCCTGCAATTATCTTCAATGATGTTGATATCGAAGAACGGACTTCTAGATGGGTGAATAAGTGTGTAAAGAAATTTAATCCTTATGCTCGGTATGGTGTTGAACATTGGAAGAATCCTCATGCAAAGATCTTCTACATAAAGAGGCAGAAAGAGCCTGGAAAACCAAAGGAAGTTGTTCTTATTTGTCATTCAAGATAAAGAGGTATGGTGTTTATTCAAAATCAAAGATCATTCAAGATATCAAGACGTATTGGGAACTGGGCCATGAACACAAGTTCATCATAGAGATAGTTGCAAGAATAGCCAAGGAGTGCATAGTGTCAAAAACTGAGCCTGATTACAAGAATCTCAATAAGAATGATATTGAGGATATGTACTTGCTGATCATGAATGGAAAAGTACCTGATTATACAGAAACATGTCTGTTGTGGTCGTTATTAGTTTTTATCAGAAGTTCACTCATATGGGAAAGAGTGCATGATTTTTAACTTGGAATAGAGAGTTATCAACAGAAAGTTAATCTTATTGCACCAATAATATCTTTTCTAGGAATTAAAAAGCACAAAATGTTCTCCATCATCTATGATCACGTGCATGGTATAATATATAAGAATAGCAAGAAAGAGAAAAAGGTGATGAGACATTCAGAGATTCATAAGTTTTGTGATGCGACACTAAACATAGTATTAGAAGGTCTAAAGAGTTACAATAATGATGTTAAGTATGGCTATATACAAAGAGATCTTAACAAAGATGAACTTGAGTATCTAAAAGTGTTTAAAGAAGAAATTGAAGTGAGATTGAAGTATCGCAACCAGATGAGAAGATGGGAGATGTATGTGAATGAAAGACCACTTGGACCACGAAGGGAACGCCCAGAATAATCGACCCTTAGGGGGAGATTATTAGGTTTATAAAAACTGCCTATTATGTGGTTTAATTATATTTAGTCATTAGTCTTTATTTTGTTAAGAATAAAGTAGCTTGTAATAAGGTTTATTATGCTAAAAAGAAAGAAATAGCATAATTACCAAAGTATAGGGACTAGAAGTGAAACATTAGAAAATAAAGGAAGGGAAGCTTCCTTCCCTCTCCTATAAATACCTCTCATAATCACCATTAGAAGGGTAAGCCTTGTAATAATCTTTTTCTTTTTCCCTCTATTTTATAATACTTGAAAATTAAATATTTGCCTTCCTTTACTATTCTCTCTAAGCTTTCATGGTTGAATATGTATGATTCAAGATAAACAAGACCTAACAAGCCAGTTCCTCGTGACTTACCACCTACGCCGTTTCTAGGACATTTGAAGGAACAAATGGGTAGCCCTTACAGAACTCGCGAAACCGTTCGAGTGATTGGAAATCCTGAGGAAATTCATAATGCGAAAGCTCATGAAGATGAAGGGGACATGGATGTCGATTGGGACATTACAAGCAAGGATGTAGAAAGGCTAAGGCAATTTCTAACACCTACCATACATACTTTACCTAACCTTAAACCAGTAGTAAAACCATATATACCACTGGGACCAGTCCATGATAAGGATAAAATTGTAAGGGAAAAGGAACAGGATTATGATATTCCTCTAAATGATAGCATAATGCAACCTTTAACCCCTCAGATGGTTTACATCACACCACCTGACGAAAATTACGTAGCACCGGCTACAAATCACATGTCTAACAAGCAATTAAGCAAATTCAAGGAGGAATTTTCTAATATTACAAGGGCTGCCAAAAAGGAATATGATAACCCTGCTATAAAGACATTTGATTGTGAGACCTTCATTCGGAAATTACTACACCAAGTGAGCCAATCATCAAGGGAAATGAAATCTCAGCAGCAGTATGGTTCTAATTTGTCATTCCCCTAACCAGTAGCAAATTATGGTGTTCATTGCTACTCTCACTCGCACTTAATCTCAAGAGAGGGAAGGAACACCTTATTACTTGGCAAATAAGGGTGGAGTCAAGCTCGTGAGTCAAACAAAAACAAGCGCTTTATGAGAGGCACCCCATGACTATCTTTCATTCTGCATATCGAGACTGGCTCGACTCATAATCATGTGGTAACCTTGCTGAATATGTAGCAGTTGCAGTGTAACAACTTTAGTTTACGTTGTAACCACTGCAATTACGACGTAATCTAGTTTATGGTTACGCTGTAACACCTTTAAAAACTTAAAAATTTTACCACTTGATTACGACGTAACCACTACGGTTACGCCGTAACCTCCTTCTGAAATCTTAAAACGTTTTAAACATGTCTAAACCTTGTATACGTAAATAGACTTTGTGGGTATGTTCTCTGGAAGCCCTCACGAGACTAAACTCGTCCACTTAGGCCACCAAGTGGTTTAAAAGGCTTGTTGCATATGCTAAATGCAACTGTGATTCCTACGAAAGTGAGTTAGGTTTGTATTTCCTGTACACTTCATAATTCTTGTAGAACGATTTTATACTTGGGTTTGTTTCTGTGATCACAGGGGATAAAGAGCTTGCGGGAAGACGAAGATAATCTAAAAGATTTCCGCCAAATTTTAAAATCTCAAAGCAATGCTCAGGGAGTTTCTTGTCCTAATTCTACTCTTTCTTTTTTATTTCATTTCCTTAATGTACAATAGGGACATTGTACAAATCAAGTAGGGGGATAGGAGTAGAATAAATAGTTGACGTATGTTTTGCCTTCGATTTTCTAGTTTTCTTTGAAAATTATGCCAATTTGACAAATTTTTCTTAAATAACTAGAATTAATCTTTGCCGAATGCACATTACCCTTTATTATTACTTGGTGAGATTTAAGCCTAATACTCCGTTTCCATCATATTATTCAAAAATCCATCAAAATATTGAGTGTGTCGGTAGTATTATAGACTTTAGGACTTGGCTTGTACATCATTTTGAGACCTATTGATTAGCAGGAATAGATAGTTCAAGAAGGCAACACTTAGAAAATCACCCAAATAGCCTATATGTGTGTGTTTATCGACTTGTTACACTGACTTGTCGACCTCCCGTGATAAACCCTTTTGTTGCACTTATTATGAGTGCAAAATACCCCTAGATCACCTTTGTCAAACCAATCTATGTTTTTCACCCAATGTTATATGTATCGTTACACCCTTTTGCCTTAACCTACCCTGTAGTCTATAGTTATCTTTGTTTTGAAATTTCTAGCCACTTAAGTCCATGGTTCGGGGGAACAGAAACGAAAAATTTATGCATTCGTTGAAGACCAATCAGTTATGATCTACAAAAGACCCCCCTATACCATCACTTTCGATGTTGTTCATCTCAAGTGGGGGGATGTGCGTATAATATCAAATGATATAGGGGCAATAATAAAAAGATATAAACTCCTGTAGCATTTGCATGTTCTAAAGGAATAAAAATGAAGAGAAAGATGGTGCAATTAAAAGTCACCCATGCGCTAAAGAATGAAAAAATGGTGCAAATAAAGTCAAAATAAAAACGGAGCTAGTAGCCCATTATTGCACCAAAGCCATCTCAGTAATTATGAAGAATGGAGCTAGTAGCCTATTATTGAATATCAAATTTTCGGACTTAAACTCTTGGACTTATGGATGGACAGTAGTTAGTTATGACAACCTTAGATCTCTTTAGACTATTTGTTTTGTGTTTTTGTATTAACAACCATTAAATGTGTATCCCATGTCTATCCTAACCCTTTATCACCCTTTAAACCATATTACCCTTGTTGCCTTCAAGAATTATTTAAACCCTAATTCTAACTGGTGCAGATTTGTGTACTTTCTAAGCTTATGATAGAATACATGCTATGACTGTGCAATTGAGCGACACCCTGAAAATGAAACACTTAGACTAGTGGAGAGCTGAGTGACTTTTTATCCCCTTTTTGTGAGGTGTTCGGCTTTGATGTTTTCTAGCATAAGTGTTTTATAGATTTATTTCTTGAATTTACTCTCGAGAAATCTTTTTATAAAATATTTTAACATGTCCTACTTGAGGGCAAGCAGAAGTCAAGTGGGGGGTATTTGATAACATCAAATATTTAATACTTTTTAGTATCATTTTACACCTTAAATTACCTGCAAATGTTTCACTAACACTCGAAAATGAGATATTTTCTATTATTTTGTAGTTTTCAGGTGAAATGCAGGAAAGTGACAAGAAACAAGGGAAAAGGACCTAAAGTGTAATTTTTTGAAGATTGTTACGGCGCAACACCATATCTGGTTACGCCATAACATATATTAAGCAAGTACGAAGATCAAGGACAATGTTACGGCGTAACAACATATCAAGTTACGTCGTAACCATGTATTTGGAAGGAAATCATGCCAAAGTTAGAGTTAAGGCGTAACACCTTATCCAGTTACGCCGTAACCATGAAGATCCCCAAATATGGAATGAAGATCGCATACTTATGGACATTTTTTAAAGGTTATGGCGTAACACCATATCTGGTTACGCCGTAACAGCTGCTTAAATATGGAATGTCGTGTAAGATGGTTACGGCGTAACACCTTTATTGGTTACGCCGTAACAGGTTTGATACCTATAAATAGAGGCCTCATTCAAGCTATTCTGACATCACTTCCTCCACAGCCAATTGGAGAGGCGACAAAGGCTTTCAACCTTCAAAGAATTCCACCTGGAGTCCAAGGGAGATCACACTTTACTTACTTTTTGTATTTAATCTTTCAAATATGAATACTGTAAGAATTATGAGTTTTCAATCTATGATTTCTTTTATTTCTTGCTGTGTTTCCGTTACTATGAGCGGCTAAGCACTTAAAGTGCTGGCCTAGTTATGAATTTACTGTTGTTATGATTGTTTCCTGTTAGATTATGGTTTTGTTAGATATTCCTTGACTATCGTGTAACCCTGGGTTTTGGTAGTACGGGTGGTTTGGACCTGGCTTGCCTCATTATTAGATTAACTAGTCAATATGAGATCCAACGGGTACTAGGGAGGATCACTAACTCCTTACCTAGTGTAGGAACTAACCGGTCACCGCACTTATCACTCGAAATACTTAAAAAGCACAGGAACTCTTTCAGAGGGGGTTAATAATTTGCATAGGTTATTAGATAAGTTTTGAGAATAGTTGGGATTAATCACTGCAACCTGGATAACCTACTTCCCAGACGATTTGGGACTGATTCAGAATCGCAGGAAGTATAAGATAGACTACATATGCATATTCAAGTCTATCGATCTTAGAAACCACTAATGAACCATAGATTAACATTGCACATGAAAGCGTTTTCATAACAGTAGTAATGAAGTAACTAGGTTAGCACGTTTTCTCTCTTGATATCTCAAAAGCCTTTTATTTTCAGTTATTTATTTTATTAATTTAAATTCAATTCAAATCTATTTAAAAACCATTTTCTAAAATGTGACATTTCAAATTAAAACTAATTACAACTTAGCTCTTGGGACGACCTCGGATTTACCATTCTGTACTACCCACGATCGGGTTCTCTGCCCGTTAGTGCGTTGTCAGGTAGATCGAGTTTTATAAATTTAAGACTTGGTAAAAATATATTTCAAAAGAAAATACGCATCAGCGCACGAACACCCAAGAACCTTGTTGAATTTCTTATGTTGCATCGTCTTAAATTAGTAATGTAAAAAACTAACTCATACATAAACTCTCTATTTTACGTCCTTTTAAGCTTTGTAATATAAACAAATCAACCTTTAGTTAAATATATATTTTTACTAATTTCATCATGTCACAACGAGATATGATTAAACACCTATAGTAAAGCGCGTAGGTATACAACCCCTCTTGGTGGTAGTGACCAATAGTAGTTAAAGATGGTTGTTAATGGTGGACCATACATTCTCACCGGCTACCACAATGCCTCGTTAACTTTTACCTTTTTTAAACGGAAAAAGATAAATATATTAATAAAAGGCTACTAGCAATGCGCTAAAAGCCAGAAAAGTACAAATACAATACCATAAACAAGCAAAAAACCTAGACTAGCATCTTCCCAAGGCTTTAACTGCGAGGGCTACAAATAAATGAAAAACTCTTGCCTATACATGATAAGAGAAAAATCCAGCTCACGGAGGCCGAGCCATCGGTTTTCACTTCGGAGCATTTGCAACCTCAAACAAGCCTTGGGGAACACGAGAGGATAAAAACAAATGTCATCCTAAACCTTTACTTGAGAGAAGCATAAGGGATTTAAATCAGTCAATCCAATTTCAGATTATTTGACCCCTATGATGACACCTAGAATACGAAGAAAGGCGAATGTTGTCGAAAATGTCACTTTTCCTCATCAGATGTGAATGAAAAGTAACACTGTTACGATACTCCCAAAGCCACCAAAGAGAAGAAGAAAAAATAACTGATAAACGTCGAGACTTCTCTTTAACCACCTGCCATGAAGTAAACAAACATTTCCAATGCTCGTACAAAGTAAAAGGAGGAAAATAAATATCACACTATTTAGGAAAAAGCATCCAAATGTACTTGGTAATATTACACTTAAAAAATATGATTTGAAGATTCCACGTTACCATTGCAAGAGGGACAAGAGATCGCCTGAATATTAATACCACTGGAAGAAATATTTAACTTATGAGGCAAGCGATCCAATATCAGTCTCCAAATAAAAATATTGACCTTTCGAGGAATGTTTTTGTCCCAAATTGTCGATGTAGCCAAAGAAGGGAGAATCTTCGAATCAATAATGCCTCGAGCGTCTTTTACAGAAAAAGTTCCATTAGTTCCCAACAACCACACACAAGTATCTTAAACTTCTTTAATTTTTTCAGAACTAATTTCGATAATCATTTCGAGTAAATCAGTAGAATTTCGAGCTCTAGGGTTAGGCCTTGACCAATTCCAACACCATTGGCCATGGTCAATGCGGTCAATAATAATACAATCTTTCTCACTCTCCAATCGGTATAACCTATCATATCTAATATAAAAAGTAGAATCTCCTACCCAAGTATCTTTCCAGAAATGGAAACGCGTGCCACAACCTGCTTGGAAACGAAAGGAACTATTAGGAATAATGTTATTTGAGTGTAGAAAATTAGAGGAACCAACAATTCTAGCCCACGTACCATTATAGATGCAACCATTGTTATCAAAGCGACCTTCCTGGCCATGTAAAGCTTTGATAACTTTAACCTAGAGCGCGTTCTTGTGCGATAACAACCTCCAACACCACTTTTAGAGAAGGGCAAGGTTAAAAGCTTTAAGACTACCTATGTTTAAACCGGCGTTTATCATAAGAAGAGAGGACATTTTTCTATTTAATCCAAGCTAGTTTTCTAGCTTCGTGAGAACCTCCCTAAAAAGCATTGCTCGGGATCTTTCCAAGGAGATTATAACAGATTCAGGGACCTTGAAGATCGAGAAGTAATATATACCGAGGCTACCAAGAACAGCTTTTATTAAGGTGTAACGACCCCCTATAGAAAGGAGATTAGCCTTCCACAAAGATAACTTTGATTGAAACCTGTCCAATAAAACCTGCCAACTCGATGTCAAACTCATATTAGAACCAATGGGTAATCCAAGATAAGTAAAAAGAAAGGATCCTGAAGCACATCCAGAATTACTGGACATGGAAGAGACATCAACATCCAAAACCCCAATGCCATAAACATTAGATTTCTGAATGTTAATTTTTAAACCCGAAGCTAAGTAAAAGACCCGTCAAACACGATTGATATTGTCTAAATCATTAGCATTCCATTCGGTAGTGATAAGCACGTCATCAACATAAAATAGATGAGATATAGTTACTTCAGGATCACCGAATTTGACGCCTCTTATAAGACCTGAGATAACAACGGTAGAGAGAGCGTTATGCAACCCCTCCATAACAAGAATAAAAAGAAAAGGCAAGAGAGGATCTACTTGCTTGAGGCCACATTTGATAGAAAATTTTGAGGTAGGACTACCATTGACGAGAACCGAATCCCGGGATGAGGATAAACAAGCTCTAATCCAAGAACGCCATTTAGAGCCAAAGCCAAGATTAAGAAGAAAAAAGTTTAAATATTTCCAGCTCACCAAGTCAAAACCTTTCTCAAAATCAACCTTGAAAATTAACAACTTTTTCTTCTTTTTTTAAACCATTCAACAATCTCACTAAGAATAAGAGGGCCGTCAAGAATTTGACGACTAGGTATGAAGGCTGATTATTCGTGACTAACAATCTTATCAAACACCTTGGCTAGTCGATTAGCTAGAATTTTAGTTATGATTTTGTAATGAACGCCTATGAGAGAAATGGGACGAAAATATTTGATGAATATAGGGTTGCTAACCTTTAGAATGAGAGTGAAGAAAGAAGAATTAGATCCATGGGGTGACGAACCAGTATCAAGAAAAATATTGACATACTCCAAAATGTCAACTTTAATATAATCCCAATATTTTTTTCACAAAAGCGAAAGAGAACCCATCAGGGCCAGGAGCCTTGGAACTACCACAATCCCAAACCGCATTCTTAACTTCTTCTAAAGAAACTGGAGTCTCCAAGCTATCACGGTCAACAACACATAATCCAGAAGAGTTAGTAACCGGAGGGAAATCCATATTTAAATCATGGTCTTTGAACTTTTCTTTAAAAAAGTTGAGAAACTCTTCCTTAATTTGAGAAGGATCTGAAATACAAACACCTACTTTCATGATACCGTGAATCATTTGAGCTCTCCTTTTTTGCTTTATCAGCCGGTGAAAAATTTTGGAGTTCTCGTCACCTTCGATATCCTATTTTTCACGCACCTTTTAAAAAAGATCAAAGGATTCAAAAGTATTTAATATGTCCACCTCTTGAAGCAACTTAGTATGAGAATCACGCTCGTCATCATTCGCAGAACCCACTTCAATTTTCTCTTCTATAGTCTTGATAAGTTACAAGTAGGGGTGTGAATCGGGTCGGGTCGGTCGGGTTCGGGTCAGTCAGGTCAGTTCGGGTCAGAGCTCAAAAATTCCATACCAGAACCTGACCCTATTTGAACTCGGGTTACTCGGGTTCGGGTCAATTCGGGTCGAGTCAACTCCGGTTCGGGTCAATTCGGGTTGGGTCAACCCGAATTTGAGTAAAATGACAAAAAAAACTTTTTTACTCTTTTATATAGAAAATCTATAATTTTATATTAAAAAATTAAAAAATTCTTTATTCGGGTCAATCGGGTTGACCCGAACCCGAGTTAGCCAAAACATTTCAACCCGATTCCCGGCCCTATTTAGAACTCGGGGTAGTCGGGTTGACCCGAATTGACCCAAATAAGATTTTTGACCCGAGTGACCCGACCCAAATAGGGTCAGTTCGGGTCGGGTCGGCTTTTTTGACACCCCTAGTTGCAAGTTATCATTTTTAGTGACACCATCAAAAGTTTTAGTTTCAATCAGCCATTGCTTAATTCTAGCTTTCAGGAGGTGAAATTTTTCATGAGATAAGAGCTTCCTTCCAAAGTTATGTTCCTCCAATTTAGGTAACTCCATTTTGATAACTTCATCAAATGAATAACAAAGTATCCAGGAATGGAAAATCTTGAAATGGGTAGGTTCAAAGTCAGATTTAGAGACATGAAGAAGAATGAGATTGTGATCCGACCACAAATGATCAATGGCAGTAACACAAACATCAGGTAAAGCCTCAGCTACCTCTTTTGATATTAAGAATCGATCGAGTTTACTTAGCTTGGTTCTAGCTTTGTTAATCCAAGTAAAAAAGACGACCACCCAAAGGAAGGTCAATCAAACTAGAATTATCTATAAAAGAGTTGAAGTTATCTGCATCCTGTTGAGAAAAAAGAGAACCACTACTTTTGTTTTCATTACGAACAATGTTCATGTCTCTAAAAATGATATATTTACCAGCATGTTGATGCATAAAATCACCAATTCTATTCCACAAAATAGCTTTGGCCAACAAGTCTTAAGGACCATAAATGTTTATCATATAACAATCACCAACCGTATTTCTCGAATGCCCTTTCACAAGAATAAAAGCGTCATCACACCATATATCATATTTAATAAAGGAATTTGGATCCCATAGATAAATTAGGCCTCTCGATCTACCACGATCCATACGACACACAAAATCAAAATTATAATTACCCCACATGGATTTAAGACGAAAGGTTTTAAGGCGCGTCATTTTGGATTCTTAAATACCGAGAAAATGAATGTTATGCTTGAAACATAAGTCTTTAATCCAAACACGTTTTCCCCATTTCTTCGTACCACAACTATTTATGGATAGAATATTCATTTATCAGCTATATGCACGCCAATCCCGTTAATCATTCTTTTGAGAGTTTTTTTACACCCTCTAATATCAAAACCTAAGGAATCTCCTACCTTAATAATTCTTGATAATTCTTCAATAAGGGAAACTCCTTTTATGTCTTTATTTCGGTATCTAGCAAAAGAAGTAGAGCACTTACTAGATTTTCTTTTCATATGTTCAAAACCCGGAGGCCGACTTAGGTTTGAGGAAACTGGAATTTCAGGAGATACTTTGTTGATGTCATTTTCCTTATCCATGTTCTCTTTGTTGATTAGATGTTGAATTTTGTTGCTTGCCAATTTGTTTATAGTTTCTTTCAAGTCATTCAAATCGGCCAAAGAATTTTCGTCTATAGAATCCTCCACCTTTTCCATACCATTGGCGTCTAAGTTGTCGGAGGAATCAAGTGTTTCATCAATAATATTTATGTTCCATGTTCCTAACTCATGCACATGAACATCATAATTCACCCCGTGTACTTCAACTAACACTCTTTCTGAAACAAAATTATGCAACTTAGTAGAAATACAAATCCTACCTGAACTCATTTCCGTCGATTCCTCGGCTTCAAAAAGACATGAATTTGCCAAACATATCTATTAATTTCTTGTATGCATTTGATCCCCAAGCACATAAAGGAAGACCACGAATCTCAATCCATATCATACGTTCACCAACTTTAAAGGAAGGTGTAGCTGATTTGATGCAAGAATAAACACTCTTTAAGGAAGCATTAGTTTGGAAGTTATCCGCTAATGAACTCGAAGGGAATTGAATCCATATCCAAAAGCCCCCAACATGACGAATTTCTAATTCCGTAAAATCTTCATTCCTGCAGATCGCATGCATATTACTCATTGAGTTTACGTCTTTTAGCTTCACCAATAACACCATAGATGGGTCTTCAACATTAATGAGGTCTTGATCATCGAGGACTAAAGCTCGGATATTAGCATTTGTTAAGGAGGTTTCCACAGTAGGTTTTTCAATACCATTTGTTACAGAAGCGAACAAAGGAAGAGTAGGGAACATGTCTTTGTTCTTAAAAGGAATGTTATTATGGTAACTACTAGGGCTAGGTTGAGGGTTTTTATCTTTTTTCTATGGTTGAATTAGGATCTAGTTGTAGAGGTTCTTTGAGAACGAGCAACTGATATATATAAATGATAGCTACCAATCCAAATATTCAACAACGATTTAACAAATTCAGTCTCATCTTTAATTCCTAAGAAACGAATGAAACCGAAATGTTACCTCTTTTTGATAATTTGTTTGCGATGAAAGTATCGACCAATCGTCCATGAGATGCACAGATCTTCCACAGGCCTTTTGCATCCACCGAGTTAGGTATATTAGATACGTAAAAGGATGTCGCTAGTTTTTCCACTTCTTTATGAAACGGAGAATCAATTTGTTTTTTCACATTTTTCTTGTTGTTACGAAATATCCATGTCCATCCGCTTGAATCAATGATGTTTTTAGGTTTAACCATGATTGAAAAAGGGTTTTGGTGGTGTTAAAAGGGTTTTGGTGATTTTGGTGTTAAAAGGGTTTCGGTCATTTCATTGGTTATTGAAAAAAGGTTTTGATGTAATAAGGGATTCGATGATGAGTTTGAAAAGGGTTTCATTTAACCAATGATGATATCCTTTTACCTTTTTACCTGACTCATCGCTATCGTAATACGGATCATAAAGTTTTTTTCTAACATAAAATTACTAAATAAAAACATTACATTAAAAAATATTACATTTAAATGATACAAAGCATTACATTAAAAATAAACAAAAATTACATTAAAATAAAAATATAATTTATTTTGTGTATTTACTTCACGAGCGTAATGTTCCACCGAATTAACGCGAAGGTTTATCGACTAATTCTTTAAGAACTTGTAATATTTGTTTGTGAGTTTGTACAATATCTTTCTCTCGATGTCATTCATGTGAATATAAATCGAGGGATATTGCCCTTTTCTTATATTTGATAATCATATTATGTAATATTATGCATGTGTACATCATATTTGTTATGTTTTTAAGAGACATCGGTCGTGCGGGATTTTTTATTATACCACATTTTTTATCTTTAACACACCAAACGTTCTTTCCACATTTTTGCTTGTTGTGCTTCATGCGCTAGCTTACACCTTATCCGCTTTGTATCGCCCGCACTTAGATGTGAAGTTGACTTAATGAGTGTATCCCATTCCATATATATCTCGTTTACAAGATAATATCCCCATTTATAAGTTACTTCGTTAGCCTGGAACTCAACCTCCTCTTGTGCTTTTCCGGCTTTAAGATCACTGAACAACGGCGATTGACATATAACGTTGATTTTGTTGTTCACACCGAAAATACCATAGAACACATGCCGATCCAAAAAATCTTGTGAGGCAACCGCTTCTAATATGATGAATGACTTCGAAGAGAAATCGCCTCTACAATATAATCTATGATATCCTTTAGACTATAAGCTCATTCACAGTCCGTACAATCAAGGCTTGCTAATATCCTCGAAAACCGATGTTTTTGTTTGTGAAATGCATAAAGTGTTTAACATCATTGTAAGTAGTTTTTCTCAAAAACTCATCTCCATATAAATCCATAAAAGCCATACAAAAAGTTCAAGTGAATTACGAGAAGTTTTTTCACGCCAATCAAGTGCGTCGGGAATGATGTCGTATACCGATTGACGAATTGTAGGTGTGCACTTCATCAATGACTAAATCCTATTTCCACCCGTACAATCATTATCTTGTTAAAAAATAGCATTCCGATCCGTTACATCTCGAACGATGCGTATGAATACGAATCACCTCATTTAAACCGCTGCACGGGATGTATCTTCGTCTAAAATTAGGTTTACGAAAAAGTAAACGGAGATTAGACGATCATGAGCACCAAAATGATCTCTATTTACAGTGTTTCGTGGTAATGCGCTTATTTTTCTTCTTCGTAAACTTTTAACCTTTTGGCACACTTTTTAAAAACTCTAGGTTCATACTATTAACTTTTTTTCTTCTCTCGAGGATGATGTTACTATGAAAGCGGTGGAATCCATTTGAAAAATGTGAAAAAAGAGAAATGTGTATCTAGATAATGAGAAACAATCTGTTTTGAATATTGAATAAAACTAAAAAAGTATTAAAGTATTTATAAGTAGATTTAAAAGTTTAAAATAAATTTTCTTTATTAGCTCGAGCCGCTACAACTACTTTTTATCTTCTAAAGTTTGGTCAAGACTGAAATAACCAGTGATAGCAATACCATTCCTTGTGAAGTCCTAATAAACAGATCTTCTTTAGCCTGTTAAAGCTTAGTTAACCTGGAGAAATCTAAACTAACTATAAGAGAAACTATGATTGTGAATACTACAAGTTATGCAGAATTTAACTTGCAATACTAAGAAGAACAATGAATACGAAACTTGAATATATTGATTTCAAATATTCTGCTAAGGTTACAAAATAACTAACTATTAATTCCTATATTCTAACTATGCCATAGGGTTCCTTTTATACACTAAGGAAAACCCTAATGGGCTTACAAAACGCGTTAAGTGATCATGCATATCTATTCCTAATATATCTCATGCATATCACACAAGCAGTACTAACTATATAATACTAACAACACTAACTATTAACTAACAATACTAATTATACTGACAGTACTAACATTTATACTAGCAGTACTAACTATTACAACTAGCAGTACAAATGACTTAGTTTATTTTCTTTAGTCTTCAGTAGTAGCACACATCTTCAAATAGTAGTACTAAGTCCTTTTATCAGTATAAACTTGTAGAAGCTCTTAATTCCCAACAATCCTCCCCTAAACTTGTAATTAATCTCTAAATCATCAAGTTTCTTGAATTAAAACTTTTTGGCTCTGAGAGGATTCTTCCAAAAACTTCAGCTTTTAGTTTGTTGGTTCTATGAGATCTTCATAATTAAATCTCTCGCCATCTCACTATCTTCTTCTACTTGCAGCCTTCTACTTAGCATCAAATTCATAACTACAGTTGACAATGGATAATCCTTTTCTATCAACATATAGATATCATGTCCTCTTGTTGAAGATACATGATGTACTCCACATGTACCATATAGTCTCCATGTTAAAGGATCATGCATATATCTTTGTAGCTTCCAAAGCACATCATCTTTATCTGGTTCAAACAACCTATTCAGTTCAACCCATAAAGCTCTTTCCTTATCTTCAGTAGGTTCTACTAATCTAAATCTTTCTTTAACTAAACTCCATAATGTAACAAGGTCTTCTCTATCAAAACCTTTGAGCATATCTTCAAAGACTTGATATGCCTCTGTGATGTTTCTAACCCTGATAATCTTCCAACATTTTCTTGATCCTTCAGTATGAATTTCCCAGTCTATGATAGGATATTTTACTTGTAAAGCTTCTGCCTTAATTTCTTCTACTGGAACTATCTCCATCACTTTCTTAAGTTCTTCTTCAGATAACTCTTTTGATTCTTTAGTAGGTTGTTCTTGAATAGGTTCTGACCTTGAAGCTTCAGCTGTCCTTAACTTCTTGAAACTCTCTTGAAGTAGTGTCTCTTCTGCAATTCTCTTTGTCTTTTCAACTTCTGTATCCTTCTTAAACAAAGTTTGTATCTTATTATACTCCTTTTCAAATATGGGTCTGATCTCATCATAGTTCATTCCTTTGAAGTAACCCATCTTGTATCCAGACACATTCTTCAAATAAATCATCATATTCTTCCTTGCTTGAGCTACTGATACTGGTTTCTTCTTGAGAGTTTGATATATTTTTATAGTATCTGATTGTCTTTCTTAAACTTGTTCAACAATAGTATTCCAGTCAATATTATCAGTTTCTTCCCTTTCATCCAACTATTTTTATAACTCTAGGGCTTTTTCAAAATCAATCCTTTCCTGTTCTTCTCTTGCTGCAGCTCTTGCCATTTCTTTATCATTTAGCTTCTGAGCTACCTTTTCATTAGTACTAATCGGTTCTTTACCTTGAACTTCCTCAACAGTACTAAAAAGACCTCCAACAGTACTATATCTTGAACTGTCAGTACTTCTTCTTCTAGTGTAGGTCTTTACTCTTTCTCTGGATGCATATGCAAGGATCTTAGCTGCACTGAGAACACTTAATTGAGCTTCAGAACTCTCTTGGCATTGTTCTTCACCTTGTGTAACTTTTGTAGGAGTAAGCTGCTGCAATGTGAATCCTTTACCTCAGTCAATTTCCTCTATTATACTCCTCCTTTGAAGATCATCATCAGTCTGATTCAAATCAATCTCAACTTCTTCACATTATGTCTCTGTCATCCTCCCCTGTTTGGAAGTATCTTCTGAAACCAGATCCTCCTTATCATAAGAAATTACCATCCTTGCCTTTCTCCTTTCTGTGGTAGATTTTAGCTTGGCTTCCAATTGTTTGACCTTCTTCACCAACTTTGTAAGAGCCTTACTATAAATCTTCTTAGTTTATTTGATATCGTCCTCTAAGCTGGTGACTTTGTCAGATAATTTGGTACATAAGTCCATCAATTCATTAAGTTTTTTGCTGCCCTCACACTTCCAAGTGTGTGACCTCCGGAGAGAGGTAAATCATAGGGCATGGGAGATGGTGTCTGAGTTGGATGTGATGTGGTGAAGGAATCAGTGATAGGTTTAGTTATAGGTACTTGAGAAGGTTGTTCTTGTGATGACATTGGTTGAGATGTTGTGGGTTGTGAGGTAGATGGAGAAGCAATGGGTGTGTGTTGGGACTCAACAGTAAGTGTTGGTCCTTCACCCTGACCAGGTTGGTCATGAATCAACATAGTATCAAATAGAAGTATGTGTACCCCTGAAAAATCTCTTTTCATGTTGCTAAAAAGTTTTTGTGTTAAAGAAGGAGCAACATATGTTCTGTTATGTTGATTAAGAAGCCTTTTCTTTTTATTCAAAGTTATTTGTATAAATCGTGGATACATCAAAAAATTTGTTTTACTATCCACATTTTTCACCATACCATCAAAAATTAGTTTTGAAAACTTAAAAGTCCTGTTTGTTGCTAAACAAATGATTGCAGTTGCAATATTACTAGAAAATTGTTCCCATGAAGTTTTCTTAAGAGTTAAACAATGTAATATGGTATGGATCAAAAATCTCCATTGGGGTGAAAATTTACCTTTTTGTAAATACCGATAGGTTACGGGTAGGTTTTTGGGTCGGGTAAACACGTCAGACCAGGTCGGGTTGACCCGACGCATTAAATGCACCCAGGTCTGGTCGACTCAGTGCATTTAATGCAACCCGAATGCAACCCGCGTTACTTATAAATGTATGTTTTTATAATATACCATGCATCATTGAACTAATATACACATTATAATTAGAGTATAATACACAATTTGCCCCTATCATTGTACCAAAAATACACCATTAGTCCTAAAATCGAAATAAGTCTCATCCATCCTCTTAATCTCCATTTTGCATTGTTGATGATCCTTTTGACTTTTTTCGTTAGTCTTCAAACTTACACCCTCACGTGCAATTCATGTGATGTCAATGTAGTATTTTTCTCACCCATCCTAACGTTACACCTTGCATTAAATGAAATGTCATTTCTTGGTCAAATCAAGTTTTTGGCCCTATACCAACCCTCACAATCTTTTTCTTAAAGTTTCTTTTCATAAACCCTAATTGCATGTTCTAGATTAAAACACAAAAAATAATTTCTTTCTAAATCAAATTCGCAATGCTTAATATTACATTATGGCTAGTTAGAGAAAACAATGATGTTACCGATGAGTCTCATCTACAAAAGTATGTAAAGAGAAAATATGGTAAGTTCATGTTGTAATTTTTTGTTGCAGAAAACTATTAAGGTTAGTTTATGTTAATAATATTGTTGTAATTTTTTTGTGAGCTGCAAATCCTAATATATATTACATTAGGATTCAATATAATGGGGTTTTCAAGAAATGGCCTGGTAGAAGCTACGATGAAGGTAAGGTTAATATAGTTGATTTAGTCGATATTGATGAGGTGTTAGTTGAAGAGATGGATTCTCTTATGGTGCAAATGAGTTATGCCCGGACCATTAACCGGTACTATTATCTTAAGCATGGTTGTAATTTAGAAGATGGTCTGTACAATTCAAAAGAATATGTGAATCTTGAATTATTGAAAAAAAATTGTTTTAGAACATAAAATGATTGACATATATGTTGAACATTCAAATACCCGATTGGATGTTTATGAAATGACTACAAACTCAATTAGGTCAGTGCTAGTGCTAGTATTCCATCATGTTGTAGACAATTGGTGTTAACTGATAGTGTTAATGAGCCTTTGGTAGAGTCATTTAGTCAAGTAACATGAACATCTTTAGAAGCCGTTAATGTTTTTCATTCTAGTTAGTTGCGTGAAATTGATCCTAACTCTTGAAATGTCATTCTCTATCCCACCTGACCTATTCCAATAATATAAAATATAAACGAGGGTCAAAATGAACAAGAGTTTGATTATGGAAATGATAGTAAAAGTGAGGGGTATGATACTGAAGATGAAGTTACTGAGAACATTAAAGATGGTAATGTATTGGTTGATAAAGATAATATAATTGAGGAACCCGGTGTTGAGGTTAGTTTGTTTGAAGTGAGTAAGGTTGCACAAATAGGTAATATAGGCTACTCTAGCATGATACATGATGACTTAATCTTGGAAAATGACTTAGATGTCATAGATAATAATGACTTTGAAAGTGATTGTGTTATCAAAGGTGATGTAGATTATGTTAGGAAGAATAAGCTCAAGGAATATAGGAAAAAATTGAGGGCTAAGGAGGATGATCTTATAAAGAAGTAATTCTTTTACTATGGTCAAATTTTGGGTCAGCAAAAGAAATCAAGGATAAGGTGAAAGAGCATTCAATAGAGACAAGGAGGAATTTTACCTTATTAAAAAATGACAAAGAAAGAGTTAGGGATAAGTGTTTGGGTATTATTCCAGTTTATGGCCTGCGTCAAACTGATGGGCTGGGTAGTAGCCCAAAAAAGATTAGAAAAAGGACCATTAACCAGAGGACCAAAAAGAAAGGAATGTATACGTACCGTCAAATGATGATTTTTCCAAAAAAAATCTGCCCATGGATGTTGTCTATAAAAAAAGAGACTGTGAAACTTGGACTGTGAGAACCTTTAAGGATGAACATAAGTGTTTGTAATCAAGAGATATCAAAGCTTGTGACTACAAGTTTCTCTCAAAACATATTTTTGACCAAGTTCAAGTGAATCCAGATATTCTTGCTAGGGTTGTTCAAGATCAGCTTGTCAAACACTTGAAGTGCAATTGTCCATACAAAAAGGCATTAAGGGCAAAGAACAAGGAAGAAACTGATATTAGGGGTGACCATAAGCTACAATACAAAACGTTGAGAGATTTTGTGGTTGAGTTGCAGAAAATAAACCGTGATACCACAATTAGGGTCAATGTTCAAACTGCAACCGATCCCAAACTTCCAACCAGAGTATTCACGAGAATTTATGTTTGTTTAGGTGCATTGAAGGCATGCTTTCAAGCATGTCCAATGGAGTTGTTAGGATTAGATGGTACTTTTATGAGGGGTACTTTTCCTGGTCAACTTCTTTCATCAATGGTATTAATAGGGATAATGAGATATACATACTAGCTTATGAAGTTGTTGAAGCTGAGACCAAAGAATCTTGGATTTGGTTTCTTTAGTGTATGTTTGATAATCTCGGCTTAGAAGAAAACTCAAACTTCACTTTTATTATTGACATGCTGATGTGTCGTTGTGTGATTGTAATTTATATTTTCAAGTTTTCAATTTATATTTTGCCAACTTAACTAAAAACAACACTTTAACGGGCAGTGTACCCGATTGGTGGTAGTTTCGTGGTAAGTAGGGTGTCGATCACTAAGAGCGAGAAACAATATTTCAATTTATTAATATTTTGTTTATATAAACTAAGTTAATTCTAATCTATGTTAAACCTATGCTAAACCTATGTTAATTCTAAATCTAACGGATAAGGGGGTTTTCAGCCTGAGAGACTGACACGAGTTTTGTAGTGACTAAAATCAACTTAAGACACTAAAACACGCGCAAGCAAATTAACAGAAGATAAAAGAGCGGTCTAGCCAAATATAAGAAAACTATATTAACCATTATTAATCTAATCAATATGTTGGTTTATTTATTTAGTGCAATGATTACTTATCACGATGCGACATATCATTCTTAAGACTTAGGCGCTACTTCTTCCTAAGACCTAGATACGAAGAATTCTGTCACAATTAAACGTATCCGCATAAAGCATCCTTATTTGCTGATTATAATCTATCTTAGGGATTAAAGCAATGGTGATCTTGTTAAACCCTAGCTCATAGAGACTTTACCCACTTACTGCTTATAGGCAATTCATACACTAGTAGTTCACTAACCAAGTCTTTACCAATTAATAAAGAACGTACTCGTTGATCCCAAGGTCACTTGTTGGTCTAACTAAGCTCATAATCTAAGGGCAAAGATAGGTCGTTATTTGTGATCCTATTGGTCTAGATATATAAATCACTATATGAAGAGCTATCCCGGCATCTAGATTACTTGGTCCGTATCACTAGATCCAGTTGAATGATAGGTCGCATACAAAAGCATGTAAACAAGTATAAACTAATAAACATAAACAAGCAATCAACGATAAATTAAGCAATCGAGATAAATAAACCAAACATTCAGATCTTCATAATAATCGCTAATACAAGAAGGTATTAGCCTTTAAACGTCATAATCAATTCAAGAGTAATAATTTAGCCAAGGTAAACTAACAGAGTTAACGAATGATACCAAAAACAGAATGATTACAAGAGTATATGAGATTACAAGTTGTTTCATATGGAATTAATTCTGTTACAAGACCTCTTCTGCTCCTCTGAAAATCGACTTTTATGGTTTAGGTATCGAAAATATGATTTAGCACGCCTAAAACTCATTTTTGAGTTTTCTATTTATAAGGTCTAGAAAAAGGTCGATACGGCGTATCGAAAGTCTTCGATACGACGTATTGAGGGTTTCTTGGAGTAGGGACCATGTTTGATATATTCTAGAATCTTTTATTTCCATAGCTTGAATATGACGTATAAGATTCTCTGGATACGGCGTACTGATCTTGTTTCCTTCGTGGTCTTTAGTGAAGTGCAGGCACATATACACCGTATCTTCCTTGATGGATACGACATATTGGATGTCAGAATCAGCTTTCTTCATATTTCTTCGTTTAAGCTCCAAAATGCATGTCTTTTAGTTAACTTTCACCAAGTACTCCATTATTACTACAATTCTCAAATACAAATGATTAAGTAACAATTCTTTGCAATAATGATACAAAATAGGTTAATTACATAGGATAAATGATGCTATAACAGTGACATTATTTGATGTCATCAAATATCCCACTTGAATCCTACTTGTCCTCAGGTAGCCTTTAGAAGTTTGTGAAAATGTATCCCTAAGGATTTTTCCGTTAAGCATTTATTTTATCAATTACAAGATAAAAACACTCAAATCACTCAACTAATCTATGTGCTAACATGTAACTAATTCGCTCAATTGCTCGGTCGTGACGAGTATTCTATCATAGGCTTGGCAGGATATACATCTCCACCACTAAAGCTAAGGAGTAACAAGTTTATAAAGGTAAAATGGGTTTTTATTATAAGGCTTAGGGTTGATCATTTTACAATATTTCACCAAAAGTACCACACCAACAAGGCAGCTGAAGCACACATACATGGCCGTAACGACGGAATAGACATGTGTGTTCGATCACATCCTCATTCGAGTTTAACCAAGGGTTAGGATGAAGAATGATATAGGGTAGGGATCTTCTAACTTTCACCAATAGTAATAAACCAACAAGGCAGTTGAATCATGCATACATGGCCGTAACGACGAAATAGACATGCATGTTCGATCACATCCTCATTCACGTAAAACCCATGGTTAATAATTAGGAAAGGGAAATAAATTGTTGTTAAATAAAATTTACAAAATAAATAGACTAGGTCCAAGATACAAGTTGCTAGACACTTTTTCCCGACCGTCACCATGAAAAAGACACAACTATTTACACACGTCTTGATCATAGATAAAAAACAACAACCTGAGTTGGCGTCCCCGTAACGGTCAACTTCCCAATCATCCCATACTTTACATACTTTTACAAGACAAGTGGCGATATCTACCACTTTATACAAAACTTTACATCGTTGACTTATAGACGTATCAACGAATAATCGATCCTTCATATAATTCCTTCAGT
This sequence comes from Tanacetum coccineum, assembly GCA_026074375.1. Lineage (NCBI taxonomy): Eukaryota > Viridiplantae > Streptophyta > Magnoliopsida > Asterales > Asteraceae > Tanacetum > Tanacetum coccineum. The sequence goes on from BQNB010035501.1 coordinate 47,919, forward strand.
CTAAGCTTTTGCGAAACGATTATCTTCAAACTTTCTGTGGAAACTAGAAGGGGGGGGGGGTTGAATACTTTACACGTTTGTTTTATGTTTCAAAAGTTTACTTTCAAAAATGTATAGACCCGAGTTATATGTTCAATCAAATCACAATATGAACAAGCAATAACTATCTAAACTAAAACATGATAACAACAATAATAATGTAAGAGATAAGTGAAAGAAAAAACTAAACAAAGGACACACATGATTTTATGAGTGGTTCGGCTATGTAGCGACCTCTTCGCCGCTACTCTACTCCACGAGTATCCTACTTCGAGTTTCTCTGCTATGTTCAACAAAGCTCTTTTAGGGAGAAGAGGGAAAAACCGTTTTACACGTCGCTTACGTTATTTTTACGACACTAAGCTAAATGTCGAGGTCCTAATTTAGCTAGAACAATAGAAACCTAATTTTAACAACTTCACATGATATACACACTCACAAGTTTTACATATCAGATCTACAAATATTCGATGTGCACACTAATACACAGGATAATCAACTAGAGTTTTGGTACTTAGAAGAAAGGATGATAGATCACTAATTAACACTTCGTTTCTTGACGAATACGAGTGTTCTTCTCTTGCACTTGAATGAGAGGGAAGAAATGAGAATAAGAGATTAGATCACTTGAAACAAGATCTAAGTATGTTAGTGATCAAGAGTTTTAGTGAGAGAAAGAAGGTTTACAGAGAGAAAGAAAAGACTAAAAAATTTCGTGCAAAGAAGAATATTTTTCTGCTGAGAATAGAGCAATATTTATAGGCAGGGAATCTCAACAGCTCTCTGAGGGCGGTCCCTGCGGTCCCTTATATATAAGGGGGCCGCCAGGCCTATAAGGGGGCCGCCGCCTAGACTCCGCTCCCTTTTTTGTCTTTTTTTGAGGAATGTTGTATCTGGTGTAGAAGCTTCCATTTTAAGGGGAAAATTTGAATTTCAAATTTTAAGTTTTTAATAAAACTTTTTATTTTAATTAGAAAATATCTTGTAAAAGTATTTTTGAGAAAATACTTTTGTAGAATAAAAAGTGAGGATTAAGAGAAAAATATTTTCTTGATCACTAATCATGCTTAATTAATTTGTTTGTCCATACCTTAAGTGATCACTAATATTAGAAATGAAATTTTACATTTAATAATTTGTAAACGTTTATTTTTATTGTAAATGTTTTTACATTTTGTTATTATCAAAACATTAAGAGGTCAAAAATATAAATAACGTTTTTAGACATTATTTGTATTAACAATCTCCCCCCTTTTTGATGATGACAAAATATAAACTCATTTTAAATAAAATTAAAGATGTCATATTATTAAATGAGTTATGTTCCATTTATCCCCCGTTTTGTCGAATTCAAAAAGAATGATCGTCGAGTTGGTGAAGGAAAAAAGAAATCGACGATATTAAGACTCCCCCTTGATGTATGCTCCCCTTTGTTCGGGGCACCAAGGGATCGATCTTACAAAAATTGTTTTGCTACAAAACAAAGTTAAAAGTACAAGTTCAAGACAAATAGCTTTCAAGTTAACACATAATATATATAAATTATCAAAAGAAGAGTTTCATTCCACCAACAAAAAACTCATACATTAGCACATTTAATTAATACATTCATGCAAGATAAAACTAGAACTAATACAAGATAAAGAGAAATAATACTACATAAGTCTTAAATGATTCATGATTCATAGAGAATGACTTTTTAAGCAAAAGGTTTGGGGTTTCACGTTTATGAAAACATTTAGATATTTTTAAGGTGGAGGTGGAAAGTGTGAAGTGATTGCGGTAGTAAGAAGATATTCAAGATGAGCAAACATGATATTCATCTCATCTCTTAGGGCGAAGAAAAGTTTTCGGTTGTAAGAACAACATATGCAAGTTGACCCATGATAGTCATGATAGTTGTAGAAAAGAGGATGACTCATTATAGTTGGTTGAGGTTGTGGTTGAGATGGTGGTGATGGAGTGTCATGAATGTGATCAAGAGGAGTGATTGGGGACAAAGAAAATGTGATATTCAAGGAAGGATAACTTTGAAGTGGTTGAGGATTTTGAGGTCTAGGAGGAACATCTAAAATGTGGTCAAGCAAGGGGTTCAAGTGATGAGGAAAAGTTGGTTCATGTGAAGATGGTGGTAAAATTAGAAGTTTTAAGTGAAAGGAAGAAGATGTGTTTTCTTGACTTGATGATGTTTGATTAGTGGATGTGGTTTTTGATGGTGCATTTGGAGGAGTTGGAGATGAGGAGGTTGTTGTAGGAGAAGGTGTGGTGGTGATATCTTCATCACTAGATATGTTGACAAATAATTGTCTAGGAGGGATTATGGTGAGTTTGATTTTCTTGGAAGGATTAGATGATGAAGCATTGGTGGAATTCATGGTAGAATGAGGTGATGAAGATAACGATAGAAGAGAGTTCATGATTTAAGGTGGAAGAAATGGATTGAAGAAGTAAGGCATGGGGTTTGACGATTTAGATTCCAAAAGGTGTTTGTCAAAATGAAGAAATTATAGTTGTGCCTAGATAGGATAATGGTCAATTGCACAGAAATTCAGAAGGTCACAGTAGAAGAATCTATAACCTTTGATGGCAGTCCCTTAATTACTGGCGGTCCCATATATATTAGGGGGCTGCCCAGTATTTTAGGGGGCCGTTTTCTGGAGATAGAAAACTTTTTCTAGAATTTCCTGATAAAAAAAATTATAAATTTCCCTTTTTGAGTCAATTTTATTTCATCATGAATCATCTAATACTCATTATCTAACCTCACAATATTAATTATCATGAGTTCTATGAGGGAATCATATGTAGGCAAATTTGATCAAAAGATAAGCATGCATAATATCATATATATAGCAAAAGTCTAT
>BQNB010035502.1:1826-40962 GCA_026074375.1 Tanacetum coccineum
AATTATGTGCGTTGGTTTGTATTGTTGTAAATCGATGTATTAATATGTGTATATAACTTGTATGAACACTCATCATATTGTATCACGCTTGATCGGTACTTTGATACGAAACATTTTAAGATTTTTAATAGAAAATTATTCACCCCCTCCCCTCTACGATTTCCATACGTCTGACCTTCGATGAGGAAAGGGAAGGTGACAAGGGAAAAGACAAGGGGAAAGGACCGGTGGAAGAAGTGGACGAGGACCTCAAGAGGCCATACAAAGAAGTGTTAAAGTCACCGTTCACCAGGAGGATCATTGAGTTCTCGGCATCGAGTCACCGAATGCCCACGAACCTGAAAGTATACGATGGTTTCACCGATCCCGATGATCATATTACTTGCTTTGTGGGAGCGGCAAATCAAGGGGAGTGGGAGATGCCGGTGTGGTGTAGGATGTTCCAACAGACACTGGATGGACCCGCAAGGGGGTGGTTCGACCGAATGCCCAACGGCTGCATCGACAACTGGGCGGACATCCGCGAGAAATTTGTGGAAAGATTCGCCTTAAGAAGAAAGTGTAGCAAGGACCCAACGAAAGTCTCTAAAATTATCCGAGGGGCCAATGAAACGTTGTTGGACTTCAAAGAACGTTGGAACGAGGAGATGGGTATATCCAGGGTGTCCAGGAAGTGATGCAGATATCGGCTTTCATGAGCAATTCCAAGTGTTCGGAGTTGGCTAGAAGATTCGCAGACCAAGTCCCACAGACTGTGACTGAGATGATGAAACGGGTAGACGACTTCGTCAAGTCTAAAAAGGCTTACAAGAGCATGGACTTGCCCAATGGAGAGCACCCTGAGAGGGAGCAGGGGACGTCGTATAAAGGGTTCCGGCCACCGCGCGTAATGCAAGGAGGGGGTCCACCTAGAACGGACGGCTACAACGCTTACAACCGAAGAGACCACTATCAGCCATATGTCTCTCTGAGGCAACAAGGTCGGAGGTATGACAGCAGAAGGTTTGAAAACCGAAGGCATGAAGTTAACCAACTTAGTTTCGAGGCTTTAGTGAAAAGGCCGAAAGGAATACTGGCCACCGAGCTCCAGCTCCAGTTATCCCCAAGCCCTCTAATGATCAGAACGTTGAAGAAAGAGAACTTGGATAGATACTGCGATCATCACGGGGAAAAAGGGCACTACACCAACGATTGTTATCAGTTGAAGAGACAGTTGGAGGCCGCAATGGAATCCGAAAAACTTAACCATTTGGTCAGGGACGTAAGGCAGAAAGGTTGTAACCGAGGAAGACAGTCGGGGATTAATAGCACCAACGGGAAAGTGATATGTAAGGGGCGAATGTCGAAAGCGCAAGTTCTAAAAGAAAAGGGAGGAGGATTGGATGAATGCACCAATAATCTTTCCTCCGATCCTAGCTGACGATGTGTTGGACAAACCGCTGATAATCGAGGCAGAAGTTAAGGGTTATCTCATCCGAAGAGTTTTTGTGGATCAAGGCGCGACAAGTACAAGTAATGGTTGAGCATTGTTTCCATAATCTATCGTTGATAGTCCAGGCTCGTTTGACGCAAACCCACACGGAGTTAGTGGGATTCTCTGCGGAACAATTATTCCAAATGATAAAGATTGAATTGGAAGTTTATGTTCGAAAGTGAAGGGTTATGCCTGAGAACCATGATGAAGTTTACAGTAGTACAAGAATCATCCCCGTACAACATCATCTTGGGGTGAACAGGAATGAGGGAGCTCCAAACCATCTCGTCTATAACTCATGCAATGATGAAGTTCCTTACCCCGAGGGGAATCGCCACATTGGTTCCCCGGACAGCAGCAATTTTTGAATGCCGACAGTTAGAAAGTAAACGGATCCTTCCAGAAGAACAGCCGGACGAAGGGATAATCGAAAACAATAAGAATCTCGCAGAGGAAGATGTCATGATCAATCCAGCCTTTATGGATCAAAGAATCACCATCGGAACACAATTCTCCCCGGCATGTCAAAGACAACTGGTAAATTTGCTAAGGGACAACAAGGATGTGTTCGCTTGGCAACCATCGGACATGGTCGGTGTCCCAAGGCGGATCATTCAACACTCTTTAAATGTGAACTTGAGCATCACTCCGGTAGCGCAGAAACAGAGAGTTCTCGGTCCGGAGAAAAGCAAGGCAGTGATGAAAGAGGTAGAGGAATGGATTAAGGCAGGTATCGTGAGGCCGGTACAGTACCCAACATGGATCTCTAACCCAGTGCTAGTAAAGAAGGTAGACGACACATGGAGAATGTGCATAGACTTCAAGAACGTGAACTCGGCATGTCCGAAGGATTACTACCCCCTACCGGAAATTGACCTGAAGATAGAAGCGGTGATGGGATTCCCTTTCAAGTGTTTTCTAGACGCATACAAAGGGTACCATCAAATTCAAATGTCGGAAGAGGATGAAGATAAAACGGCCTTCTACACCGATCAGGGTACCTACTGTTACAATAAGATGTCGTTCGGCCTAAAGAACGCAGGGGCAACTTACCAAAGATTGGTTGATTCAGCTTTCTAAGTGCAGTTGGGAAGAAATTTGAAGGCGTATGTAGACGAAATGGTCATTAAGAGCAAGACGGGGCAAGAAATGATAATGGATATAGCAGAAACCTTCGACAACTTAAGGAAGGTCAATATGAAGTTAAATACAAAGAAATGCTCATTCAGAGTAAAAAAAAGGAAGTTCCTTCGTTATACGGTCACATCGAAAGGAGTCCGGGCCAATCCCAAAAAGACAAAGGCGGTGGCCGAGATGCAGTCTCCAAAAACTTTGAAAGAAATGCAAAGCCTAAGTGGGAAGTTGGCCACGTTAAACCGTTTCCTATCCAGATCCGCCGAACGAGCTCTACCATTCTTCGAAACACTAAAGAACATCACAAAAGAAAATAAGGACGATTTTTAATGGACTGAAGAAGCAAAACAAGCGTTCCAAGAGATGAAGAATCTAATTGTGGAATTGCCAACGTTAACCACACCCGGCTTGAAGGAAACATTATATGTATACCTCGCGGCATCCAAGGACGCAGTAAGTGGGGTCCTAATGGCTGATCGAAAGGGAAAACAAACACCCATCCGGTATGTTAGCTGAACGCTTCACAAGGCCGAGAGAAATTATGCCCTTTTAGAGAAATTAAAGTTATGACTATTACACTTGTCCCGAAGGTACTTTGAGGCCCACCCTATAAAAGTGATAACCGATTAACCCATTAAACAGATACTCAACAAGCCAGATGTGTCCGAAAAGCTAGCCAAATACGCGGTGGAACTAGGGGCTTATAACATCACATACGTTCCCCAGAACGTTTTCAAAGGCCAAGTATTGGCAGACTTCCTAAATGAAGTGTCAGTGGGAACCAAGCATTCAGAAGTATGCAATTTAACCGATGGCGAGAGCTTAGAAGAATGGACTTTGTTTACCGATGGTGCATCTAGTTTGAAGGGAGCAGGTGTTGGGCTCGTTCTGATTGACCCAGCTGGAACTGAATATACTTATGCCATCTGGCTGAACTTTACGAGCACCAACAATGATGCGGGATATGAGGCACTGCTAGTTGGCCTCCGAATAGCAGAAAAAATAAAAGTCCAAGCCCTTAAGGTTAAGGTTGACTCCAAGCTGGTGGCCTGTTAGTTGAATGGCAAATTTGTGGCCAACAGTGAAAGGATGGCAAAGTATCTGGAAAAAGCAAAGGAGCTCTCGGTCCTTTTCAGAAGATTTTCAATATAAAATGTACCCCAGAACCAAAACCAAAAGGCAGATGTACTAAGCAAGTTGGCTTCGGTTGCATTCAATCACTTGATGAAGGAAGTACTGGTTGAAGTCCTAAACACAAAGTCAATAGATACTCGGGAGGTGAGCGCAATTGTGGCGGAGGAAAAGGATAATTGGATGACTCTAGTTATAAGATGCCTAGAGGAAGGAATTTGGTCGGCAGATGAAAATGAGGCAAGAACCCTCTGGATGAAGATAAGTCAATATGTAATAGAGTAGGGAGTCATGTTCAAAAAGTCATATTTGTCTCCAATGTTAAGATGCGTGGGTCCACTTTAGGCGAACTACATAATAAGAGAAGTGCATGAAGGAGTGTGCGGAATGCATGCCGGAGCGTGATCCGTAGTGGCAAAGATCATGAGGCAAGGATACTATTGGTCGTCCATGCACCGAGACACTAAGGTTGTGGTGGACAAATGTGACTCATGCCAAATATATGCCCCGGTACCAAGGTTCCTAAAGACACGATTGACGTCCGTCATGTCTCTATGGCCATTTTACCAATGGGGCCTCGACATCCTGGGACCTTTTCTTGAAGGTCTGGGGAAGCTTAAATTCATCATTGTGGCAATAGACTATTTTACTAAATGGATGGAAGTAAAGCCCTTGGCCAAGACCACCAGTAAGGAGGCCAGGAAATTTGTTTTGGAAAACATTGTATGCAGGTTCGGATTGGCGAGGGTAATTGTAACCGACAATGGGACGTAATTGGTGAATGATCCGTTTAAGAGTTGGTGTGAGAAGTGGAAGATTAAGTAGATGAACACGGCGGTTGTGCGCCCACAAGCCAATGGTCTGGTGGAGAGAGCCAACAAGTCCCTAATGCATCTCAAGGCAAGGTTGGGTCGGGAAAGAGTAGGCTGGGTAGATAAGCTTACTAACATTTTATGGGCCCATCAGACCATGTTAAAAACAAGCAACGGCGAAACTCGGTTCAGTTTAACTTACGAGAGTGAGGCTGTAATTCCGGCCGAAATAGGTATGGTGACTTACCGAACCATTTAATTCAATGAAGCATAAAATGAAGAGGAAATGCGGTTGAATCTTGACCTCATACAAGAAAGGAGAGAGACGACAGCAATCCGAGAGGCGAAGTATAAAAAGAAGGTGGAGCAATACTACAACAAACAGGTTCGACCTGTATCTTTAAAGGCGGGAGACTTTGTGTACCGGAAGAACAAAGCTAGTCGGATAGAAAATCAAGGTAAGTTGGGACCAAACTTGGAAGGCCCATACCGCGTAGTCGAAGCATACGATAATGGCTCATATAAACTTTGTACTATGAATGACTGAGAGGTTCCTTGCACGTGGCATGCGATTAACCTCCGGAACTGTTTCATGTAATACTTTTACCATATTGATGATTAATGAATTATGATCCCTCTCCGTATTGGAGAGAGGGGCGGTTTTGTTGAAGTTATTGTGCTTAGGTAAAAGTATATGTGACTCCCCCGGATGGCTAGCTACCTCCGGAGAAACGTGTAGTCAATGTCTAAAAGAAGTGTCCGTCACTTTCAGCCCAAGTGTCCGTCACGGGACGGTCGATGGACAAATGATAATGTGACTCGTACGTAGTCAATGTCCAATCTGAATCCCCTAAGTCTAATTAACTAGGGAAGAGTCTTCATCGAAAGGCTACACCCCGAACATCATATTCGAAAGAACGCATGTAAGCGTTATATAAAGTGTCCGTCACTTTGTGGGGTTACCCAACTAGGGACCATCGCCGGACAAAGCCTCATGTGACTCCGGTGTAGTCAATGTCCATATAAGTCAAAAAGTCAACTGGAGGTATCACATACAAATCTTATATATATAATACTTGGTTTAAATTCGATCTCTTACGTCTATCTTTTGACATATCAATATCTATTCGTATCGGTCGTCAATTATATAAATATTGACCATTCCGATTAATTCATGAGTATTATAGAATTTTTATTTTCTTGGTTAGTACCAACACCATTTTACGTAGTTGCACCTTAGTCTTGTTAAATCACGTGTTCAAAATAGACTTGTTGCCAACCCGGCTAGGTAGTTTTGATGTTATCATTGGAATGGATTGGTTGGCATACCACCGAGCTCTCATCGATTGTTATGAGAAGATTGTCCGTATTCCTCTTCCGAATGGCAAGATTCTTGAAGTTCAAGGCGAGAGGCCGGAAAAGGATCTTCGTTCACTTGCATGTATCAAGGCTGATGAGAAAAAGCTTGATGACATACGTGTTGTCCGAGACTTCCCTGAGGTATTTCCAGACGATCTGTTAGGTTTACCTCTTGTGCGAGAGATAGAATTTCGCATTGATCTGATTCCAGGCGCATCGCCAGTTGTTAGATCTCCATACCGGTTAGCCCCTTCAGAAATGTTAGAATTATCGAACCAGCTTAAAGAACTTCAAGAGAAGGGTTTTATTCGACCAAGTCACTCACCATGGGGAGCACCCGTGCTCTTTGTCAAGAAGAAAGACGGTTCGATGAGAATGTGTATTGACTACAGGGAACTAAACAAGTTGACTATAAAGAACCGCTATCCTCTCCCCAGAATTGACGACTTGTTTGATCAATTACAAGGTGCGTGTTGTTTCTCGAAGATAGATCTTCGCTCGGGATATCATCAGTTGAGAGTCCGAGAGGAAGATATACCGAAGACCGCGTTTAGAACTCGATACGGACACTTTGAGTTCACAGTCATGCCATTTGGACTGACAAACGCGCCAGCAATATTTATGGACTTAATGAACCGCGTCTGCAAGCCGTATTTGGACAAATTCATAATTGTGTTCATTGACGACATCTTAATCTACTCAAAGTCAGAAGAAGAGCATGAAGTCCACCTGAAGACGATTTTAGACTTACTCGAGAAGGAGAAGTTATACGCCAAATTTTCTAAGTGTGAATTTTGGTTGAAAGAAGTTCAGTTCCTAGGACATGTGGTCAACCGTGACGGTATCCACGTGGATCCTAGCAAGGTTGAGTCTGTCAAGAACTGGAAGACTCCTGAATCATCAACTGAAATCCATTCATTTTTAGGATTGGCGGGTTACTACCGGAGATTTATTGAGAATTTCTCCAAGATCGCCAAGCCCCTCACCCTGTTGACTCAAAAGAATAAGGCTTATGTGTGGGGCGATAAGCAAGATGAAGCTTTCCAAATTCTAAAGGAGAAACTATGCAATGCTCCTGTGTTAGCACTCCCCGATGGACCCGACGACTTTGTGGTCTATTGTGATGCATCAAAACAAGGTTTTAGGAGCGTGCTGATGCAGCGGGGCAAAGTGATAGCATATGCGTCAAGACAGTTGAAGAAGCATGAGAAAAATTATACCACCCATGACCTGGAATTGGGTGCGGTGGTGTTCGCTCTTAAAATCTGGAGACATTATCTTTATGGGACGAAAAGTGTTATCTACACTGACCACAAGAGTCTCCAGTACATATTTGACCAGAAAGATTTAAATATGCGCCAAAGGCGATGGATCGAGCTACTCAGTGACTACGAGTGTGAGATCAAATACCACCCAGGCAAGGCGAACGTGGTGGCAGATGCCTTGAGCAGAAAAGAAAGACTCAAGCCAAGACGAGTACGTGCTATGAGTATTACTATTCATTCTGGACTTAAGACTAAGATTTTGGAAGCGCAGAGCGAAGCTTCCAAGGATCTCAAAGCCCCAACTGAATGGCTAAGAGGATTAGAAAGACACTTTGAGCAACGAGATGATGGTGAAATTTACTTCTTTGATCGTATCTGGATTCCATCAGTTGGTGGTGTAAGGAAATTGATCATGGATGAAGCTCATACTTCTAGATATTCAGTACATCCGGGTGCGGATAAGATGTACTATGATCTGAGAGACTTGTATTGGTGGCCTGGTATGAAGAGAGACATTGCTGAGTACGTTAGCAGATGTCTTACGTGTTCTAAGATTAAAGCCGAACATCAGAAACCCTCAGGATTTCTTCAGCAACCAGAAATTCCTGAGTGGAAATGGGAAAAGATAACAATGGACTTTGTCACAAAGTTGCCTAAAAGTAGCAGTGGGCATGATACGATTTGGGTCGTTGTGGATAGATTGACCAAGTCGGCTCACTTCTTACCTATTCGTGAAGACTACAAGACGGAGAAATTAGCAAAGATTTATACCAATGAGATTGTAGCGAGACATGGTGTGCCGGTGTCAATCATTTCAGACCGTGATGGTCGATTCACGTCACACTTATGGCAAGCTTTTCAGAAAGCGTTGGGTACGAGACTAGACATGAGTACGGCTTACCACCCTCAGACCGACGGTCAGAGTGAGCATACTATTCAGACACTGGAGGATATGCTTCGAGCTTGTGTTATGGATTTTGGTGGCAGTTGGGATACTCATCTTCCATTGATTGAGTTTTCTTATAATAACAGTTACCACACGAGCATTAAGTGCGCACCATTCGAGGCTCTATACGAGCAGAAATGTAGATCCCTCGTGATATGGACTAAAGTTGGAGAAAGTCAGCTTATTGGACCAGAAATTGTGCAAGAAACGACTGAAAAGATTGTTTAAATTAAGGAAAGATTGAAGATGGCTAGGAGTCGCCAGAAAATCTATACTGATAAGAGGCGTAAACCTCTTGAATTCCAAGTTAGAGACCGAGTGTTACTTAAGGTATCTCCATGGAAGGGAGTGGTACGATTTGGTAAGAAAGGAAAGCTAGCACCACGATATGTAGGACCATTTGAAATAGTAGAGCGTGTTAGACCGGTGGCTTATCGGCTAAAGTTACCCCAGGAGCTGAGTTGTGTCCACGACATGTTTCATGTGTCTAATCTTAAGAAATGTTTAGCTGAGCCAGATATTCAAGTACCTTTGGATGAGATCGAGATTGATGAACATTTGCGATTTGTCGAAGAGCCTATTGAGATCGTAGAGCGGGATGTGAAAAAGCTAAAGCGAAGAAGAATTCCAATAGTCAAAGTTCGTTGGAACTCTCGGCAAGGAGCTGAGTATACCTGGGAACATGAAGACCAATTCCGGATGAAATATCGGCATCTTTTCTCCGAATCCGTACTTTCCTCAAGTGCTGCAACTTGAGCCTTGAGGACAAGGCTCTTCTAACCGGAGGAGACTGTAACATTTCGTATTTTCAGGTCATTTACGACGTCATATATTTTACTAATTATTTTTTTTTCGTACGCGTTTACTTTTAATTCTTATTATATATAGTTAAATCGCGTGAGCTAAAAATCAACAATCAATGTAAGCTGGCACCAAACAAATAAAAGTTTACGTCAAGTAATCATTATATTATTTTTACAAAAGAAATAAAAAAAGTAATAAATCAACTTTTAATATTTTATTTTTATGGTTGCGTACAAACATTTACGTTTCGCAATTAAATACTATTTAGGATACCGGACCCACCAAAATTATCTACGCTTCAACAAATACCCATTATTATACCCGATGCTCAAAATTTATAAAACTTTGCCTATGTTCACCATGTTAGCTAAATTTATCCATAAAGAACCAACTAGATTAATATACTTATATTTTATACCTTACACTTAATATACATCTTTTATGACTTCTAGTAATACTTGATAATTAAAATAAGATCAAAATCCTGTTCCCCTCAAATTTTGTGGTATATTGCCCACCTAAGGGAGTCACATAGCAACACAACTACTTAATTTGAGTCTTGTACTACATAAGACTCATTAATGCTTAATCTTGACTAGAAACATTGACCAAACACTTCCCTTAATTCCTTCCCTTTGTCCCAATGACTCAACCCCCCTCCTTGGACTATTTTAATGATCTTTAACTATAGTGATATATAAGGCATGCACTAGTTAGTTTATCACACACACCTCATTTCATTAACCAAAAAACTTCACAAACTCTCTTTGTCTCTCCTTCATGTCACGGCAACAAACACCCCTTTAAAATAATTCATACCTTGATTTTCCAAGACCATACAAGTATTACTACATCCTTCCTATGATAACCTAAGGTATTTTGAAGGTTAGGATAAGTATTTTCAAGTGTTGAAGCAAGAAAAGCAAGATTAGGGTTTTCATTAGAAAATTTGGGTTTCAAGAGTGCAAGCTTTGGTTTTATATCTAAACAAGGGTTTAGATACTTTGGTTCATCACACTACATCTCATTAAGGTTATCTATAAACCTTTATGTCTTTACTTTATTCACTTTTATGTGTTTACATGTTCTATATAACTAAATCACCATTTAGGAATTTTGAACATGTAAAAGGGATTCTTACTTGTGATTATGATTTTTAACACTTTTTCATATGAACTTGTGATCTTGGAATATATAATATATATGACATAAGTATATTATGAGTTATAAAGGAATTGTGGTAATTATTTAGTTGAAAAGTATAGAAAGTAAGTTATAAAAACAAAGTTAAACGAGTGTACCTATTTATTTCAATAAGACTATTTTGGGTGGACTTTTGAAACAGCCATATTATGTATTAGAAATATAGTACATCTCATGACGTTTCCAAATATGTAAAGAACTTGAAAAACCGCCTTATAATGAGAAAGATACGATAAAAATACGATTTACGTTAATACCGAGTGTTATAAAACTATTTTATAAAAATTACTATTCATGACAGAAACTTTTATATTTTTAAACTTCATAAATCAATAAAACTTTCAATTATGAGAACATGCTCTTTTGTAAACCTCTAAAGAAGTTTCAACTTTTAATTACGATAAAAAAGTTACTCGAAGAATCATTAAAACGGAGCTATAACGAATAAAATATGACGTTTACGGGTTTTACGATAATTAAAACTATAAAAATAACTTTATAACTGGCGTGAACAGTAAAAAGTACTGTTCATCAGAGTCAAAAATATGAAAATGTCAAATTATGATAACTCGTCCTAATACGAAAGCGTGGGCATAAGAAAACGTAAAAATCAGACACAACAACGCGAAAGTTACGACTGTTTACTTCTAAACTGTAATTATAAATTTTGAAAATGTTATATTTTGATAACTCGTCTTAATACGAAGGCGTGGACGTAAGAAACGAAAGAAACGGACTTAAAACGAGAAAGTTACGCCAGTTTTACTAAAGTATACTTATAAACGTTTTTACTTTATAAATATGATTTCACTAAAACGATTAGATGGTGATGTAGCTATATAGAATTATATGTGGTATTAGTTAATCAAAGTACTATATTACTAGGGAGTTTCATAATGAGGCCTCTTCGGGGTGGCGTATCGACGAGTTGTTGGATTTACGATTTAAAGTGTCCTAGCTCCTCATACGTCACTACATGACCTCTTAATTATGATAGCCCGAACGATAGTATGATGAGCTATACGACCTATAAATAATCAAAGTGTTTAGTACTTATACGACCTATATTGGATTAGGTTGCCTTCGGATTCCTTCGTGACGCATTTTTCTATTGTGAATACTTGTTGATTACCATTCACTCGAGGTGAGTTCATAGCCCCCTTTTTACTACGTGATTGTTTTACAAAATCTACGGGGTGAATTACATTGCTTGTTTTACTATTGGACACAAGTGTTTTTCTAAGTGTTTTCAAAGTGTTTACAAAGTGTATGCTATCCAGATTACTGCCTGAATATTATTGCTAAGTTACCTTATTGCCGTGAAGTCCCTATTTATCATGAACCGTTAATTGCTATTGTAGTAAGCGCGAGTGTTGTGGATAGATCTATCGGGACTGACAATCCCCACCTTTCCTTGGGTCACTAGTTTGATCAAGGTGCATTTAACATTGAGAGGTGTTAGGTTGTTGGCAAGCATCCTATATTCTGATTGGGGCACAAATCTAGTTAAGGCTTCGGGGTCATGAGCTTAGTGCAATAATAAACGTTTTGGACTACTGAATGTGTTTCAGAGTCTACTATTACTTCGATCTTGTGGTCCACCCTTTTTACCGATAAACCTATGATTTCACTCAACCTTTGTGTTGACTTTTAGCATGTAATTTCAGGTCCTAGGGTATGAAGATTAGACGGGAGTCGTGGCGGATATCAATGAAGACGGATTCTGTGTTTTATCTAAAGTCTATGCAACTTTTATTATCTTTAAAAACTTAAGTCATCTTTTGGTATTATGAAGCTTTTGGTATAATTAAAAATGTATGTGAAATGTTTATGACTTATAAAACATATGGGACCTAATGTATAAACTTTGATATTTTGTCATGGCATCGAATGAAATCTTGTCTTAAACGTCCATTTATGGTCGTTTCCTATATCTTTATTGTTGTACTTTGACGTAGCACCCCATTGTTACTATTCCGCTGCTACGTGATTTTGGGGGTGTTACAACAACTAATCAGTAGCCGAGGTCCACAGTCGACGTCGAACCGAAAAGACCACCATGGTTGCGTTAGTGTAAATGCCCCGCCAAGATATGGCCTTTCTCATAGTCCAAAAAGCGCAATGTGGGCTCAAAAATATGCACTCGCAATGGTTGCAACCTCAACATGTTACCTCGCCAATATACGGGCATTCTCATAAAAATATAGTAATCTTTGCCAAAAATAACCCACCGCCTCTGATCATATGCTTATAGCCACTATGTAGAGAAGTACGGGTTCTTAGGCATTGTATACTATAGCTGGTATATTATTCATGCCGCATATACCATCATCAACACCTCCTCGAAAAAAATAACAGCAACTATGAACCACCTCACTTTTGACTACATTTTTAATAATGTCGAAAATGCATTTACTTACACAGTAACACTCAGAACCAAATACCAAACACCCCAAAAGTTACCCAAACCAATCATGAGAAATATAGTGAAATAAGAAAAAAATATTAGAGCTAATAACTATATCTTGCAACGACTCGGCGTTCTCTCGAGAAAGAAATCATCAGCGTGCTAAATAAGCTACTAATCCAAACGCCTGACTTCATCTCCCATTCTTAGTAGTTTGGACAAACCAAAAACCCTAAATTTAAAAAACACAAAATTAAACACAATAAACCACCATCAAATTCCAACTTATCTAAACCCTCATTTGATTTCCTAGATTTGAATTTGACACACTTTTCAAAAACTTAAAAAAGTCCAAAATCAATATTAAAAACTAATAATAATAACTAATGTAGAACCCCTTAAATCATTAAAAAAAACATATCGTTATCTTTTCCAGTGACCAAGATTATGATGGTGGCTGACCGGATTGTCTGACCACCTAGTCACCGCCAAAGATCTCAAATCCGTAATAATCTGTACCATTTGAAGCTCCTTTTTTGATCCTGAGCGTTCTTTTGTTAATTTGGTGTGTGTATTCTGCATGAATGGAGAAGATCTGGTGATTTGGTGGGAAAGAGACAGAAGGGATACGTGTTGAAGTGGAGGAAAACATGTGTAAATAAAAACGGAGTATAATAAATATCGGGTTATATCTCGAACCGGGTAAGATGCAACTTGTTCTTTTAATGACACCCGGGTCGGAACATTAAATGAAACCCGGGTTATAACCCAATGGAGTCGGGCCGGTGCGCCTGACTTTTGTATGGTTTATATAATTTTTTATAAGCTAATGTATAAAACAAGATTTTGCTACCCGCGCTCCGCTGCGACACATTTTGTATACAAATTTTTTTTATTAAAACAACATACAAAAGTTGTAAAAAACAATATACAAAGCCCAATGTTATTGTTGTCCAAACGGCACAATTTCTACTGTAAAACACACTATAAAAGCAGCAGTTAAAAGCTGTAAAAACGCCATTCAAAAGCTGAAAAAAACAGCACATAATAGCTGAAAAAAACAGCAAACAAAAGCTGTAAAAAACATAACACAACAGCTCCATATTTCTGCTGCCCAAACAGCCATGTTTCTGCCATAATCCTGTAGTCTAAACAGCCCGGTTTCTGCTGTAAAAACAGCAGTTAAAAGCTGTAAAAACAACATTTAAAAGCTGTAAAAAACTACATATAAATGCTGTAAAAAGAGTACATACAACTTCAAAAACCTATGTGTCCAAACTGCATTTAAATGGTCCAAGAAACTACGTATAAACTTATAAAACACGCGTCCAAACACCCCATCACGACGCCCAACATAAGCACATCCAAAGACATCTCATACGACAGGTTTTGTTACAGATGGCTATCTGATTCTGATTTATTATCGAATAATTAGTTCCAGAAAACAAAACCGAACACCCCTTAATTCTAGTACCATGTGTGCATTGCTGTGAGTTTGCTCTACACTCTATAAACATTTCCTTACCTTACCAAGAGAAATCAAGAGCCTACTTTAATGAGCATGAAATTACCCGGACTACAAATATGCCGCCTAGTTACGCACCACACCGAAACCGTGAATAATCATACATAAAACAGTGCCATCAGAAAAACGCACAACTTTTTAACAATATGAAAAATAAATGTAAAAACAAACTTGCAATATCTGTCTTGTGAATCTTAATGTAAAACAAACATCTAAGCTGTAATGAAACATACTACTATGATCCTCAAGTGTTTTCCTTTCAATTTATGTGCACAACTCCAATAATTAGTAGCTAGAAGTGGCTATTTACACCCATTTGCTTTTGAATGGGTCGATTCGGGTTATGTTTTAGCTCTAATAGAAGTTGATGTAAAGGATAAACATAATAGTGAGATATGAACCGGGTCAAACAGGTTAAAAGTGGCCTGAATGCTTAACTTTTGTGATAACATCTGACGTGATTTACTTACAAAAAGTTTTAACTTCTTGACATTAGTTGCTTCCTGTCAACCCTTTCTGACCTAGCCTAATCCGATCCGTACTCGAATACCATTTATTTGACTTCGTGAGATTACATGTACTATGTGAACACTATCTAAGGGAGTGTTTGGACGTGCATTTAACTGCTTGCTACAACTTCAAGTTGTAGTAATCATTTTCAAGTACTCCTCCAAAACCGCTTATCATTGTGATTTCTAAATATTTTAATCTCAATGTACAAAATACCTTTCCAGGTGCGATCGGCCCTTTCTCTTCGACGTTGTTCATTATGGAAAGCGAAGGCCTAATGACAAAATTTGGGAAAATGTCAAATTTTCTATCTAAAGTTATGAGGTGCAATTTCTTATTAAGTTTTCGGCAACATTTCTTGACATGGATCTTCGGTAAGGCTTGTATAAATAAAAAGAAGCATAGATAAGGAATATATGTTTTTGCTAAGCCTGGGAGCAAACTTTTAAGCCTTTTTAACCCAAACATTGTGAATTCCATCCGCAAAAAGTAGAAAGTGAACCTGAAAAAAAGAAGCATAAGAGTAAATTATATAGGAAACAAAAAATAAACATTACAGTGAAATGTGGATCGGTAAATACCTTCTTTATGTCAGTGCAGTGCTCTTTGATTGTAGGCATGGTCACAATTGCAGCTTCATCCTACAGATATCGGAAATGGTTGTGAAACACCGAACTAATATGTGCACTATAATACTAATTGATTGATATGCAATCAAGGACCTATAACTCAGAACTATTATTCGCATATCGATCTTGGTCAAAAGCTTATCAAACGTCACAAGAACATGACATGTATGTCAAAAGCAGCATACCCACGTTTCAGCTCCCTGGCTGCTATATCCCTCACATAATCACTTTCGTATAATTAGTCCCATACCAACTATAATAAAACTAATTACATTGGATTTTAACATTAAGGCCCATTGTGATTTCCTGTTTTTTCTCGACCACAATAACCTCATATTTCTAGATAGATGAAAATTTAAAAAATAGCTAAAATATGGTTGACCTTTTACTTTCACTTTTTACCAGTATCCAACTAACTTCTTACCATTCAAATTGAGCTTCAAACAATGCATTTGACAAAGGATCTAGAATCTCGCTTGCTTCAAGAATTAACGTATTTGATGTCGTTGCGCCCGTCGCTGCATAATTTGCTCCTTGTTCAAATGCCACAGCATTGTCAGTATCTTTTTCGTGCACAGATGGTCGTACTAATGGCAATTCGAAACTGTCTACATAAAGCAAGGAAAAGCTATTATCGTTTACAAAGCATATGTATTGCCATCAAATTAAATGCAACGAAAAACCAAAAAAGCACCTAATTCATCATAATAGTAGGCATCGGTATACAACTTGCATATGAGAAGAGGAAGAAATTCTTAGTAAACTGTTTCACCTCCATTTGTACTTTCTTATATTATCCAAACAGATTAAATTATGCACAAAATGATCACCAAAAATCGCTTGTGATGGTTGTACCTATCTTTTTCTTGCGTTGCAAAGCTCGTCGTGTGTCGTGCAACCTGCAACCATGAAAAGAACCATCAGTGGTTTCACTATGAAAAAAATACAATATGTGCAGAGATGTAAATAAGCCAACGAAAAAAAGAAACCTTCACATTGGACGGGACTTCAATTGGTTGCTCCCCGATTCTCGACTCTTTACACTCTATAGTGTTCCTTCTAAAACTGAGACGTATAACGGGAACAGTAGAAACACAGAAACCGTTTCTCTCACCCAAAAACGTGTAGTAGGGGCTTGCTACGTTCGAGGCGATTATGGTCGCTTTCTGCGATTTATAAGACGGAAAAAAATCAGCACCAAACAACTAACATTTTCTGGTTCCCCATACCATGAAGTTTGCAAATTTAGGCATGGTACTCTGTTTTACATAAGCTATTTGATTATCTGTCAAATATGTTACACTCACCTCCCAAAGATGGAAGACTACGCAGAGTTAACTGAAAGCAACCACTCTGGAAACCATCTCCCTAGTTCTAGCTTTGCAGCATATATATGTAAGACTCAGTTGTAAGAGTCTTAGAATTTGGCAATTCTAAGAAAACAGGAAAGCCGAAGGTCCAATAAGACATTCTTTTAGAAGTTTTTTGGTTAACGACTAACTATATTACGCTCAAAAGAAAAGTAAATAGGTCTAAATTATTCATATCTCGGTAGTTCAGTACCCATCAACCTGGCCTCTTTTTATGTATATGTTTCTTGCCGTTCAAAAACGCCAGATAAGCTTTTTTTTACATTTTCCACATATCATGGTTGTTGGATTAAACCGTGGCATATTCTAAAGGTATTTGGTTTCGTATTGACAATTAGACTATATATAACTACATTATGCAGACAATTAATAAAAAACCACTTACCGATGATGGTTCCGATAAAAGTTGTCACGCTGATAATAAACAAAGATGGGGGCCTTCATTGTCTTCAACACCTGCACATAAAGGAGTCGATGTAAATAATATTCTAGTGGGGTAAAAAAGAAAGTAACTTCAGTAGAGTCTTAACAGTAGAGGCGGAATGAAGGGCGGGTTATCTAACACTTCAACTTTAGTATGGGTCAAAATTGGCTAGCCCACAAACGCCAGATAAGCTTTTTTTACATTTTCCACATATCATGGTTGTTGGATTAAACCATGGCATATTCTATAGGTATTTGGTTTCGCATTAACAATTAGACTATATATAACTACATTATGCAGACAAAATTGTTGCAGATAATTAATAAAATACCACTTACCGATGATGGTTCCCATAGAAGTTGTCAAGCTGATAATAAACAAAGATGGAGGCCTTCATTTTCTATAGCACCTGCACATAAAGAAGTCGACATAAATATTATTCTAGTCGGTTAAAGAAGAAAGTAACTTTATAAGAGCCTTAACAGTAGAGGCCGAATGACGGGCGGGTTATTTGACACTTCAACTTTAGTATGGGTTACAATTGGCTAACCCACAGATTCTTTTTGACCATTTCATAAAATATTGGAATAATTAATGTTCTACTCATGAGTAGAAACACAATGCTTCAAAATATAACACTTAAGTCGACGTGACCCGCACCTCTTTTGGTTGTTAATAACTATTGGACCTTTTTAACCAAATTGACCCGTTCATAAATTAGTGGGTCAAAATAACTACCAGAAGAATATATTATTATGGATGAGTGAACTAACAGTAATATATGGTATGCAGGTTTTGTTGATGGTGAATTCGGAACATATGAAGTCGCATTGTGACGATACATTGTAGGGAGACAACCCTTACTACCCAACCTTAGAGCGGACAGCTAATGCGTTCCACTTATTGAACAGGGTGATCATAACCAAAAATAGTTTCCACAACCTGGAAACGAATAAAATAATATGTCATAAAGGTATCGTTCTGAAAAAAATGGCGATATGATAAGAGTATGTTTCGTTCTTACACGTTCTAGTGCAATTAGAGTAACAAGTCCCTAACTTCAATAAATACTAAAGAAGTGTACGGTACAGTATTCGGGAACAACATACATAGACGATTACTTTGTACCACAAATTGAGCTCTAAATAGTGGAGTAATATAAATATGATTAGCTACCAACACGCCTGTGATCATCAGTAACTATATCTAATATAAGAGTTTCACACTACATTAATATAATCAGTAAGAACATAACTTATTCACTCGGGATTAGAACAGCAAGGCGTTTTATTTGTTACACCTATAAGCAGAAACTATTGCTAACAATAATTTTGTACCACAAATTGCTGAGCTAAGCTTAAATAAACTAAAACTATCGCAAACAATATCTACATGCATTTTTTTACCCCCTTCTTCCAATTCAAATAATTTATCAACCCAAAATTCACTATAAAAATATTGTGCCACAAACAATTTATGACCACTCCAAACTTCTTAATTAGACATTTAAAGCATTTGACTTGCTATTCACCTAAACATGACCTTCACGTGTTGATATATGCAGAGCCCTGTTCCCCAACCTCAAAAGTGCATTTTGTCTGAAACAAAAAAATATATATAATGTATAAAATAGAGTGTATACCTTCAATACCCTCTTCTGCAATCTTGAAGACCATACCAATACTCTTCCATTTCCATTGTTCTTCGATCAAAACCACTAAATTAAAAAAAAAAAACCCAAATTAACAAACCCCCAATTTATCACAAAACCCTAATTCAAAATTTAAGCATACCTCCTCTACCTCATAGCTGGCACCCCACCCAAGCAAAATTTGTCAGATACTACATCCAAAATGAAACCAATCAATGACTCACTAATATAAAATTATATACGAAATAAATTATTATTGTCTATGATGTTAATCTCAAAGTCGAGACCTGAAAACCTAAATCAATTATCTGTAAAAATATAATCTAATTGAAAACATGAATTAACAAAAACTTACCCAATTCCAACTTCTTTAACACATAATACAGCACTCTTGTTCTTTACTGTAAACAAACCCCATTCACATCAGTAAACTGACAACGTCGATGTGATTTCCTACAAAAAAAAAGCAATAGTATGAGTAATCCAAAACCCAAAACATGATATATAAAAAAAACCCAGAATCACAAATCCTTAATCACATTAAGCTAGTAAAAATTAAAAGGATATACAACATCAACCCAATCGCCATCGCCGCCTCACCGAAAAACCAAAGACACCACGTCGGTGGTATTGTGTGTGAGTCTTTTGTGTAGGTGTTTTTTTATAATTATTTTGATAAAGCTGGAGATGTGAATCATCAATGAAATGCATATTATGAAAACACCTAAGATTAAAATAACAGGTTACTAGGTTACTGTTCATAATCTCTGTATAAAAAAAATGATAAACGTATATTTTTATAATAACTTGTGCTTCTTACAAAAGCTTACGAAAGCTTTGATAAATTAATTGTAAGCTTTCATAAACTCAATCTAATGAAAATAACTCTTTAGAAATAAGAAAAGCTTGTAATTAATGAAATGCAGCAATGACGGTGTCGACAGAAAACGGCCACGACCAAGACCACAAACGTAACCACGACCACAACAATAACAAACACAACATCATCATCATCAACAACAACAACAGTAGCAACACTGTCAGCAACAACAACACAAGCACGAGCAACAAGTACAAAATTAAGGTGTTTATTATAACTACAATACAATTATCAGGATTGCTGTTGCATTAAATGATGACCCAACCCAAGTCCGACCCTCGCATTTATAATTTAGAGTTATAACTCTCCCCGATGGGGTATACGTGTCTTCATCCCGTCTCTTCCTCCTGCTCTCTCACACAACATCTAATCCACCAAACCCTCTCTACAAACTGATCTCAAAAAGTCATATGACTCTCTCTCTCTCTAAAAACGAAATCATACTTGATTGAATTCAATTTTTGAGTATTCAATTGATTTGAGGGTTTACGGGTGTTTTCACAGGAAGAATATGGGCGGGTCACAACATATTGAGGTTTGATTGTGTGAGGTTAAGGGAGGCGTATGCACAGATTAATAAGCCGCCTCCGGTTCCCAAGGGAACTATCGATACGTTGGTTTTTTTGACTCAGCGGTACGGGAGGAGAGCCGGCGACATGAAGGTATAGTATAAAATCGGTTTGCTATGATTATAATAGCTGTTTACCTTTCCTGTGATTTTATAACTAGGGTTTATGTCAAAAATTAGGGGTTTTTGCATGTTAGATTGATGATGTTGCTTGCATCTAGGTATTTTGGTACTTGGCGTAGCATTTACTTGGTTCAAAATGAGCAGATTTTTAGCTTTTGTTCATAATGTTACTATTGTTGGCAATTTGCAAATATGATGAGACAAAATAATGTGCAACGGATAAAAAACAGTAACTTTTATTAAGAGTGAAACTGGTCAGGATGGATCGACCATAATATTATGGAACTGATCGGAGATTTATTTAATGGAGTATTTTTGAAACACAAAAATCATATAAACCACATACATTAAACAACCAGTTAATGGCTTTACATTTCAAGACCAACCCATTTGATGACTTTGACCTATTCCGTTTTTACTTAAATTAGCTTGACCCATTTAACCCGTTAAAGATAAAAAAAAATAGCCCATATTGATCCATTTATAGGTAATGGGTCAAAATGCAGACCTTTCTGCGGAACTAGAAAGTAGTTGGCCATAGTGATTTATATTATAACAAAATAACATGTTATGTATCAAATTTGTCAGGGGATCGGTAGATTTTCATGGCAGCATTGTAGTAGTCAGTGTAGATGACGTTGACATTAGGATGAAGCTCTCGAAACGTGCAGAAGCTAGATGACGTTGACATTAAAAGCACATAAAGTGTTTGATGTTTTGTTTTGATGCTATCAGCGCTTATTATGTTCTGAGTTTTTTTACTTAATTAGCTTCGTTTTAGGTAGGTGTTTACTGAGTTTTTTGAGTGATTTAGGATGCTAATTTTGTATGCTAAGTCGATTCAGCTGTATGATTTGATAGTTTTTATTTGAGTTATAGTAGATTCTTTCACAATCTTTAAGCACACAAAGGGCCCGATGTTAATTTTGATGCTATCAGCCCGAATTATGTTATACAGACCAGCTGTAGATAATACCTGACCTATTTAGCTTAATCTTAAAAAGTACTCCCGTATATATATTGTTCTGAATAAAAGCTAAAGAAAAGGTTAATCAGTTGTATGAGCCAGTGATTTTGAGTTTACACATAGTAGATTGTTTCGTAAGTTTTAAAACACAAAAGTGCTAGATGTTGGTTTTTTGATGCCAAAATTAGTATGTCATTTTTTAGAACAAAAGGAATATTAGTTCGTTTTTCTGATTAATTTTCTACTTTGGCTGAACCGTATGGCATCTGTCTAATGATTAGGTGGAGAACTTGATGTTTCTGAAGCAACCTCAAAGCAATTGATGCATCCATGTTCCCGACAATGGTAAGATTCTAAATATGTTGTTCTTGGTGTTGCAATGAACTAGATAGGATAAGTATTTCTTGATTAGTAAATGTGATAATTTTTAATCTCTTCTGCAGATATAGTCCAAATCAGGAGATACATTTTTTCTTCTGTCAGAGCCAGACTCTATTGGATCTCCACCCAGGCGTGCACCACCTGCAGGGCATGCTTTTGGTTTGAATGATTCATATGCGGTACCCTCGAGTTCAAAGTCTACAAATAAGACAGATGCACTTTTTCTAGGACTCCTTGCTCTCCGAACAGGTATTTGTTGAGCTACCTCTTTAATCTTATCTTTTATATTCTGTGATGGAACCCACTGTTTTTGTTTCATTTATCGTCGGAGTGTAAGCTCCTGTAAATTGCGGAAGTGTGAGGTCTTGCTGTTTTTGAGTGACTGATACATAGTTTTAGTAACTTTTAAGGATTATCGGACGATGACTTGCGGGAATCAGCCTATGAAGTACTGCTTTCGAGTGTTGCATTTTTCGGGTAATCTCTTCCTCTCTTGCTATATGTGCGTGTATTAAAAAATAGTTGTTTATCTACTTCCAACGTTCTATGCTTTGAACAATAGGATTGTGATTAATTCTTTGGAGAATCTAAAGAAAGATAAGGGATCTAGATTTCTGAGCGGGTTAAAGAACAAGAGAGATAAAAAACATACCAGATCTCATTCTGTTGGAAACCAATTTGAGCAAATTGATACCATTCGAGCTCAAATGCAGGTGAGCCGTTTTTCATTCATCATCTATAATAAAAAAATTAAAAGAATGAGATAAGAGAGATTAGTCTAACACATGTCAGAACAATGTTTTTAAACTCTTAAGCATGTCTGAAATACAAGATTGTTTACTGGTTGCAACTTATTGTATGAATCTTTAGTATAGATGGTCTGCCTGGGATTGATGGTCTGTTTTCTTGTATAAAGATACCACTCATTTGCTAATATTGTTTTACTGGCGTATAATGAAAGAAAGTGAAACATCAGGTTGCACATCTTTTGTGTATCATTTTGTACTTATGTTAGACAACATTGATGTTAATGGAATAATGTCTTTTACACCAGATTTCAGAGGCAATGGATGAATGCATTAGGCAAAGGTTGATGCAGTTTTCTGTGAGAAAATCACATGTGCAAGTTGATATTCCTCAAATCGTAATCGAGCTATTAAGTGGCATACAATAGAATGATTTTATGATCGAAAGGTCTTATACACAATGGAGGAAACATCAGGTAGATGCAATGTATTATTCATTTTCGATCACATTGTTTGGGTATGCAAGTTTTGCTTCGACTTCAGTGCTACTTATGTTGGATGTGGTCTTTTTTGCCCACACATATTCAACTGCTCAGTCCTTTGCGGAGCTATATTCCAAACATTTTAATAGCTTATTTTGGTTATTCCCGCTTATAACATTTGGATACTTATGTATAACCTTTTGATGAATAACAACAGCAAAGTCAATGTCTGTATTTCATTTTGTTAACTTTAAGTTTCCTCAAACCCACGCTCCTCTGCTAATCGTCCTGCAGCGAAGCGCGGATATACCAACTTGTTAGGCAACAATCAACAACCCACTCTTTTTATAGTTATTTTATTGCAATTTAAAACCACGTTTACATGCATTTTTTCTTTTTTAATCTCAATAAATAAAATTGAGCCTATTTTGGATAATATAGATGTCAATTTTTACTTTTATTAGCAAATCAAGTGGCTCAATTTGTCACATGCTGAAATCAAACTCTCATATTGGTCTAAGTTGATATTTGTCAAGTATCATTTTTTCGGAAATAACTAGATTTTGTGTTTTTCTTATTATATAAAACATATAATTGTAAATCTCCATACTCAAAGACTATCTCTTAATTACAAGTTCAATAAGTAGCACATCTATGAAAATTTCTTATGCAAGGCTGCATTATTGCATTGCCAAATTTTGATTGACCAGCAAGGAGGAATATTCAAACACAAACGTTTCGAAATAAAATTTGTCTCCAACATTTGAACATTGTAATAGATTACATTTAAAATGTAATAGTGATGTAACACATTTTAATAAAATCAACTTATTTGACCGATCGGTTCATTTCTTAGCTAGCTTTGAAAAAAAAAAATACTCCTTTCCGGGAAAGAACATTTGATTTTCTTAGAGTTTCCTAAATTTTAAAAATAGTATTGTTCATCAAATGATAATATGTTTAAATAAACTTATTCTAGTTGTATATTCATTTAAACATAAACTATTATTACGATTCTCTTCACTAACTAGACTCGCTCTTGTAATGTCTACGCATGTAAATGCTCTAGTGCACATATAACATAATTGTTAAAACCTTGAAGGGGTTAAATAGTGATAACGTTATTAAACTTATACGTAAATTCAAACAATAATAGTACGTAAAAGTAAATGTTACTGTAAGACAACAAGTAAACACTACAAGAAAAAGGAGAACGGGTGACGAAAAGTTTCCTCGACGACATATGTCGCCGGAGAAAACCCACTAAACGACAAAAAACTTAGCCAAAGTCACACTATTTGTGTTAGACTTTTTGGTTAATTTTGACCAAAAGTTTCCCCGCGAACATGTCTCCGGAGAAACTTTGGTTAAAGTTTGACCAAAATTTGCATCAAAAGTCTTGGCGGAAACGATTCCCGCTCGATTTTCCCCGGCGACATGTCACCGGAGAAGTTAATGACTTTAGTTGTTAACTGTGGAGGGACGTGGCTTAAAGTATCCTGGCGACATGTCGTCGGGGAATCATTTTAAAAAAAAATGTTTTTTTATTAGTATTTATATAATTATTATTTATAAAATATATAATTATTATTTGTAATTATATATTTTATAAATGATAATTATATAAATGCTAATAAAAAACATTTCGGTGTCTCGGTCCGGTCCGGTTTCTCAGTTTATTCCGGTCCGGTTTCTCGGTTTGGTTCGGTCCGGTCGGTCCGTTTTCTCGGTTCGGTTCGGTCCGGTCGGTCCGTTGACGTGGCATTTTATTTTCCCGTGACTATATCCCAATGTTAAACTACAAAACCACTTGTCATTTCCGAACTTTCCAGTTGGTTCAGAAGCTTTCGAAACTACTATTAAGGTTTATTACACTTTCTAAACAACGTTGTGCAGACTTAAACTAACAAAGAAGTAAAATATATAAATTACATTACAAATCGATAAACGTTCAAACATTAAAGCATACGAATTACGTCACAAATCGATAAACGTTCAAACATTAAAGCATGCGAATTACGTTACAAATCGATAAAAGTTTAAACACTGAAGCATACGAATTACATTATAAATCGATAAAAGTTTAAACATTGAAGCATATGAATTGCATTCCAAATGACAAACTACTCCAAACCAAGTTTTCCCATGTCATTGTAAACTTCGTGAAGTAGTGCAATTGAATTAAGTGTGTGTTGTTCTTGATGCATATACATTTCTATTGTTTCCTCAAGTACATTTATCTTTCCAAGCAAGAGCTTGCAGTTTGAGCACTCTGCATTTCTAAAAGGTACCGGAGAATCACTTAGAGGTGTTGAAGGTCCTGTAGAAGCAATTGGACTCGTTGAAACTCCAAGAGAAGCGACCAGTAGACGGACTCGTTCCTCTTTTCATAAAAAATTACATCTAAACTCGTTTTTCCGAGGCTATTAAAGAGGAAATAAAATAATTTTTAACAACTAACCGAATTATTTATATATTACACAAATAACTAACATGTAATTGTTCACCTTTGATAAAGGACATGCATAGTATAGTTGACCACGGGTGTGAGGTTGATACGATTCTCGCAAAACTACATCTCCTTTTCCACAACGACACGCAAAAGCTTCGTGTTGCTACATATTTATAATAACTGTGTGTGTGTGTGTGTGTGTGTGTGTGTTGATGGTTAAGTTGTGATGATAAGAATGTGTTGTGTGTTGGTGGTTGTAAGGATAAGATCTGCTTTTATGATAAAGGTGTGTGATGTTTCCTCGAGGATCTGTCCTCGGGAAACACCTAGTCGTTTTGACTAAAATGATTTTTTGGCGGTGAATTTTCCCGCAAATGTTTTCCCGATGACATATCCTTGGGAAACACTTAGTCGTTTTGACCAAAAGAATGAGTTTACATCAAACAATGCTGGGAATCCTTTTAGCATTGCATTGAGATATGTGTTTGAGAAAGATACCAGTTTGACTCATGTACAACGATAGCATCTCGACTCATCCATTGAACATCTCATGTACAATGATAGCATCTCGACTCATTCATTGAATATCTAATGTATAACGATAGCATCTCGACACTATAGTTGAACATCTCATGTATAACGATAGCATCTCGACTCCTCCGTTGAACATCTCATGTATAACGATACCATTTCAACTCATCCGTTGAACATCTTATGTACAACGATAGCATCTCGACTCCTCCGTTGAACATCTCGTGTATAATGATAACATCTCGACTCATCCGTTGAACATCTCATGTATAACGATAACATCTTGACTCATCCGTTGAACATCTCATGTATAAGGATAGCATCTCGACTCATCCGTTGAACATCTCATGTACAACGATAGCATCTCGACTCCATAGTTAAACATCTCATGTATAAAGATAGTATCTCGACTCCTCCGTTGAACATCTCATGTATAACGATAGCATCTCGACTCATCCGCTGAACATCTCATGTATAACGATACCATTTTGACTCATCCGTTGAACATCTCATGTACAACGATAGCATCTTGACTTCTCCGTTAAACATCTCATGTATAACGATATTATCTTGACTCATCCGTTGAACATCTCATGTATAACGATAGCATCTCGACTCCATAGTTGAACATCTCATGTATAACGATAGCATCTCGACTCCTCCGTTGAACATCTCATGTATAACGATAGCATCTCGACTCATCCGTTGAACATCTTATGCATAACGATACCATTTCAACTCCTCCGTTGAATATCTCATGTACAACGATAGCATCTCGACTCCTCCGGACCGAATTGAGAAACCGAACCGGACTGAGACACCGGAATGTTTTTCTATTGGTGTTTATATAATTATTATTTATAAAATATATGATTATAAATAATAATTATATATTTTATAAATAATAATTATATAAATACTAATAAAAAACACTTATTTAGTAAAAATAGTATCCCCGGCGACATGTCGCCGGGGATACTTTGAGCCACGTCCCCCCAATTTTCATTATCCTGCCAATGGACTAAACGACAAAACCCCAAAACTTTCCCCAGCGACTTGTCTATGGGGAATGTCGTCGGGGATTAAAAAAGTAACAAAAGCAGATCTGGTGCCAAACATTTAGAAAAAAAAGTTAAATTGAGAAAGGAAGAAGTAGAAGAAGAACCCACCACCACCCCGGCTACACAGCACCACCATCTCCTGTAACATCTCGTATTTTACGGTCAATATTAAATCTCGACTCCATTCCTATTTTTGTCTTGAAAACAAATTTTGTGTTTTACTTGTTAGCCGATTTGGTGAAAATCGTTATTTTTAGTTATTTGCATGTCGTGCTTCGGATATTTATCCGTAAAGCGTTTTAAGAAATTTAAAATTTCATGTTTTTACTCCGAAAGTCAATTTATTGTTATTTTAGTATTTTATGATTATTCTCGCGTTTTGCCAAAACCGTGTCAAAAATAGTACTTTAACACTTTTTAATATTTTAACTTAGTGTTTTAAAATCAAATATTGTTATATAAATGTTTTAGAAAAATAAAACAATAAAAATATAAAATAAACATAACATAGAAACCAAACACCCCTTTTCTTTTAAATTGCTCCTACAAAACAATAAAACAAACACTCACTTAGAAGCTTACTAGACATTGACCAGGTATAAAAGCCTTGACCCCTTTTAAAAACACATAGAATCAGTTAACAAAAAAAATTCACTACTGTCTCTCCCTCTCTTCCTGGTTTGACGCCATCACCAACCAAACCACCAAAACCATCACCAAAAATCTTCCAAAACACTCTCATTCAATCCCAAATTATTCCTAAACTAAACCCCATTAATCCCTTTCATAAGAAACCAACCATGCATGATTGATTGTGAAATTCTTGATTTTATTGATTTTCAATTTTAAGGGTTTTGATCTAATTGAGGGTAATTGGAGTTGCAATGGTGTAATAATAAGTGGGTAAATAAGTTATGGTGCAACAAAAAATGAGTTTCGGATATTGTTTTTGGGTTGTGAGTGGATCGGCCAACAATCAAAACCCACAAGGGTTGATTGTTTTGATCATCTAGCCATCTTATTGTATTTTGTAAGTAATCTATTTAGTTTTTGTATTGATTTGGTTATATATTACTTGCATGTGTTAATTTTATATTCGAGAATCCATAAACTTTGTTGCATGTTATGATTTTGAGGTTGTTGATGGTTTGAGGTGTTAAGTAGAGGCGTTAGGTTAGTTTATGTGTGTTGTGATCGATTGTGAAGCTTAAAAATGGTGTTTTGAAGGAGTTGAAAGATACTCATTAGGTGCAGAAAATTAGCGAGTCGAATTATTTCGAGTCAAAATTTTTGAAACTGAATTTAGGCCTAAGAATATGGTAGAGGATGACCGTAGCTTCGATTCGATATATGGATCGTTTGATAACTCTTAGAAACAAACGTTTAGTGACCATTTGAAGTCTAGAAAATTTATAAAGTTCCAATCAGCTTTTAAATAAAAATTAAATTTTATGCAGAAACTAAAATGGGTATTTTCGTCATTTTTTGTCGAGTTTCGGGTCTCGAGTAAAACTAAAAAGTTTTTAGAATGTAGTTTTACTTTTCCGCGAGGATAACTAAGTCTAAAAATGCGTAATGACGGGTCGAAAAGCTTAGAATAAATATGCGTTTTTTTTAGTTTGCATCAGATCTAATATAGGAGCTTTTTTGTCCTTTTCTGTCGAGTTTTGGGTCTCGAGTAAAACTAAAAAGTTGTTTAAAACGCTAATTTACTTTTTCGCGAGGATATCTAAGTCTAAAACGCATGTTAAACGGGTAAAAAGCTTAGGATTAAATGCTTCATAAATTTTAGAAAAAGAGCAAGTTGCTGCAGAAACTTATAAGGGCATTTTGGTCATTTTTTGTGTCGTTCCAGGTCTCGGGTAAAACTAAAAAGTTGTCTGAAATGTCGTTTTACATCAAATTGCTATAGAGTCCGAGTCTTGAAAACGTGATTTAGCAGGTCGTTTTGGACGGGTCAGACTTAAGAAAAAATTATAATGAAAGGTCAAACTTGGCGATTTTTTTTAGTCAATTAGCATTATGGAGAATGATTAGGCGTAAAATATATTAGCTAAAACTGAATTTGCAACTAATAACTGAGTCTTTCACTTTTGTTCGCGTCTAGATGTCTTAATTTTTATAATGGGTCAAAATGGGTAATTTTCATTAAAATTACATATTAGTCGGAATTGGTTAAAATGGTGTTAAACTTAAGGCGGATCATTTTAGTGGGAATAAATAAGTGAGTTTGGCGCACTCATGGATTCTACGATATAAGATTTCATATATGTCGAAATATATATATTTTACATACTTATGCATTTTATGCATTTTTCTTATAAATATATTCTTATACGCGCACCATTATTATAGGTCGCGGGTGAGACGTTGTCGCCGTTCTCTCCTTGTTGAATTTCTCGTTCGATACTTCATTGCTTCTCGGTGAGTTCATAGCCCCACCTTTTCTTTTTAATGGTTTTCATAAAATGTTTTCGGGGTGAGAATACATGCTCGTTTTACTAAGTAAAACTTATTGATTTCTACTACTTAAGCGTTACATGACTATTTTATTAAAGCTTGATTTGTTTACTACATGATTTGAGATCATTGAATTTATATATATGAAAACCGTGAGTTTTGAACACATTATTTGTTTTACTATTGGACACAAGTGTTTTTAAATTGTATGTTATCCAAATTATTACCTGATTATTATTGCCTATGTCCCACTACTGCCACTTTAAGGCTTTATCATGAGTCGTTAATTGCTAGTGTAGCGAACATGAATGTTGTGAATAGATCTATTGGGACTGACAATCCTCGTTTGGGTACGAAACAACTAATACCAACCAACGGACGCGTTTAACATTTGAAATAATAATTCTTTAGGGTGTTTGGCAGAACATCCTACTTTTTGATGGGGCACAAACCTGATTGGGGTTTGCATACTGTTAAGGTTCGGTGTCATGAGCTTAGAGCAATAATATATATTTCATTTATTTTTTTTTTTTTTTTTTTTTTTTTTTTTTTTGTTTTTTTTTTTTTTTTTTTTTTTTTTTTTTTTTTTTTTGTTTTTTTTTCTTTTTTTTTTTTTTTTTTTTTTTTTTTTTTTTTTTTTTTTTTTTTTTTTTTTTTTTTTTTTTTTTTTTTTTTTTTTTTGTTTTTTTGACTGTAAATTTGTTTCTCTTGTCTACATTACTTAAGTCTTGTGGTCCACTACTGAACATTCTTTGATTTATTGAATCACTACTTAGATTTCGGAACTAATACTTTTAAATGTTGTAACGCTTCTTTTCTTACTGAAATATTTCTTTAATTATTTCAATACTGCTTTTACTTAAATCTATGAATTCACCAACATTATTGTTGACGTTTTTGCATGTATTTTCTCAAGTTATTATTTTGCTAGTTGAGCATTGGGAGCATTCGAGTCGCGCGGATACAAATATTTTTTTGAAGGCTTTATAATTTCAGTACCATTCAATAAACGTTTTGACAACGTTTTCTAATACATTATAAATGGGACTTGTTGTAACTCTGATATTTTATAAAAATTATCGAATTTTCAAAACGTCTCACTTAGAGTCGTTTTCTGTAACTTGTACTTTATGCTATGAAATAGCACCCCAAGTGGTATTCCGCTGCATTGTGATTTTGGGGGTGTTACAGAGTGGTATCAGAGCTCAAGTTATAGCGAACTAGGTCGTTTTCAAAACCTGGACTATAACTGTTTTTCGAAAAAAATTAAGAGTGTTAAGGTAAATAAGCCCTTCTATTTTCAGCCTAGAAATAAGCCCAGAAATAAGCCCTTCTATTTAATGTGGGTTTTATTAATTTTTTGCTTTTTTTAATTTTCAACTTATAAATAAGTTGTTTGGAATAAGCATTGTGGACTAAGCTGATACTAAGTCGGGAATAAGCCGAGACTAAGCAGCCGAGAGGTAATGGATTACGTATTTTTTTCGCCTTTTGGTATCCACGGGGACATGTCGTCATGAAAATTTTATAGTGATTAATTTTTGTTTATTGTTTAATTTGGCCAGCCAGGACACCCGACCCTAGTCGAGACACCTAACCGCAGCCGAGACACCCAACCACACCCGAGAAGCACAACCTACTAAGCCAAACACGTACTGTTAGGTCGTAAGATATAGAATCATACGTAATTTCGGTTAATCTTATAAAAAGAATAAGAGAGAAAGGCAAGTTTCACTAATTTTCAATTTTATAAAAGAAAGAAAGAAATGAGGGAGAGAAGTGAGATTACAAGCCTCAACCCTTCATCAAGTGAAGGGGTATTTATAGTGTAATTAGCACACTATCCCTTATTTACAAACTAGTCCTTCTATTTTGGTTAAGTGAGTTATTTTGACTAAAACCCACTTATCCTTATTACATAAACTACTTTTAAGCATAAAACTAAATCTAAACATTATAAAATAAATAAACCACTAAAGTATCTTTAATCGACACTTTTTAATCCTAACAATCTCTTCCTAAGGGTCGGTTATTCTGGGCGATCCCTTCTTGAACCGAGTGGTCTTTCATTCACGTACATTTCCTAACGTCTTATCTGATAACGATGCTTCAACCAATCTTTAATGTATTCTTCATAAAACTCCAAGTACTCTGCATATGCATCCGTGGGACTTAGGTCAGCATACCCATACTTTAAATCCTCATCATATTTCTTCACCATCTATAAAACCCTCTTTAAAGTTGCATCACAGAACTTAGGAATTTCTTTCAAAATCATCACCTACTTTTGTTTCTTGTTGTTCTCGTATATCAACCCAACAACTGGTTTTGAAGTGATGGTTAACAATTTCTTCC
The DNA here is from genome assembly GCA_026074375.1 of Tanacetum coccineum. Classification (NCBI taxonomy): domain Eukaryota; kingdom Viridiplantae; phylum Streptophyta; class Magnoliopsida; order Asterales; family Asteraceae; genus Tanacetum; species Tanacetum coccineum. The sequence goes on from BQNB010035502.1 coordinate 33,477, forward strand.
TTTCAATAGCGGGGAATGTGATTGTTGGAGCAGTAAGGTTGACTTTTTATTGATAACTTTCCATGCCTAGCTAGAAATCACGAACTCTTTCCCATATGATACAGCTTCTGTAAAGACGGACAATGATCCCAACAACCCAGTTTCTTTGTAATATTTCACTTTACCATTTATGCACAACATATACAAATCTTTAATTTCGTTCTTGTTGAGATGTTGTAATCTGATTCTGTGATTGGGTCAATCTTTCCATTAGCTCTTCTCACCACAATCTCTGTTATAAACTTATGCTCATGGCCTAGTTCATATGACGTTCTTATTACTTCAACGAGATTTGAATCTGAGTAAACTTCTTTAGGTTTGTCTTTTTGCTTTTCCTGCCTTCTGATGTAATGTTGTTTTGCCCACAGATTCTTCCAGTGTTTAACACTATATCGAGCATACAAATTAAACCTTCTAATACATTTACTCACCCATCTTGTAGTCAGTTCTTCAAAATCATTTTCTGGGAATGGAACTGTAGGATACTTGTGCAACGATAGAGTATTCTTCTTTGATCCTGAGTTAGCATGCCTCAGATAGAATAGGTCTTGATTAAGCAAAGTCATTGGTGGAGCTTTTGGTTCTCTTTGACAACTGTGATAGACTAGAGTTGGCTTCTTTGGAAGTTATTGTGACAAGTCTTCTTTTCTGCTTTCCCACACAATATCACTCTTTAGATAATTCTGCATCTGATCTACATGATACAGATGCTCTTCTCCTGAATTACTGTCAAACCCCGCAATTTTTGATATTTTAAATGACTATTTTACCCTTTGACTTTTTGGGTCCGACTTAACTTTTGACTTTTTGACCATTTAGGTCACATAACAACGATTACCGCGTAGCCGGTAAAATTTTTTGAAACGTATTTAAATAATAAATCATAATTACGATTATTATCGCTCATTTGCAAACTTATTTTTCTAACTTATTTGACTTGAAAACGAGAAGATATATTTTATTCCTGAATTGATTTATCAAAAATGACCCGCTAAATAACGTTTTCGTTATTCGGACTCTAAAGCAATTTGATGTAAAACGACATTCCGAACAACTTTTTTTTCTGTTTTACCGAGACACGTAAAACAAGCCTGATAAATCGACTGAAACTAGCCTCACAAGTTTTGACGCAACTCGTACCGTCGCCAAAAATTAATTAAATGTTATATTTTAAATTATCACTTTTTATTAAATAATAATAGTTAATAAAACTTATTTAATTTTTATTCAAAAGCGGTGTATTTTTAAACACGAATGTTCAAATGAAAGTTTGAAATTTTACGGACAAAGCTTGCCAGTGACTACTTCAATGTAAAATAAATAATATCTTAATGATTTTAGTTATATTTTATAAAAACATTTATAAAATATAATCAAGTAAATACTCGTTTTTATCAGAAAAATAATTTGGAAAACAATGGCGCACCTGAACCACTATTTTATAAAAGATTACTCAAAAGTTACACTTTAGGTCTCTGTGGAATATTTATAAAATCTACCCTCAATTATCTTTAACTTGTCTTTTACTTTTAAAGTTTTAGTATAAATAAAAATTTTATAAAATTTTCATTTCATTTCTCTTATATATAAACACACACACCCATGTCCTCTCTCTCCCCCCCCCCCTCCGGTCATCTTCTCCGGCCGGATTCCGGCCACCGGCCGCCGCCGGTCACCACCTCCGGCCACCGGAAAAGTTTTCCGACGATATATTCCGGCCGAGTCCAAAATTATAAATCGGTCGCCGATCTATTCGATCCACCCACTCACGCGCCTCCGTGCGCTTTCTCCGCCACCACCACGCCATACACCACCCCTCTACAGCCGCCACCCCCGCGGCTGCTACTCCACGAAAACCACCACCGCAGCCACCACAACACCGCCATCTACATCACACCACCACCTTATATCCATCACCATTTCGTCGGCTACCATCTCCCCACCGCACCTCCACCACTTTCGTCGCCAACCACAGCCGGCCACCCTCTTCATCATCACCACCGTCACCACCCCACCACGGCTGTCACTCCAACAGCCGACACCACTACCCTCACCATCTTCACCACCTCGCTGCCCTCCCCCACAGCCGCCGCACCATAGGGTGCGTGTGGTTTTTAATAACACCCAAAAGGTGCGTTTGGGGTTTAGCAGCAGCCGCATACCACTGCCACCCGCACCTCTCTTTTTATACATTTCTTTTTATTATTTATTCGAGTTGGTTGGTTATGATTTTGTAAAAACTAGTAAAATTTTAAAGGGGTGTTTGTTTTCTGGTTTTACAACCCGTAAGGGTGCGTTTGGCTGTATAAAACAGCCAAGAGGCTGCGTTTGGCTGATTTACAGCCACAAGGTTGCGTTTGGTTTTGTGGATAACGGCCTAGAGAGGGCGTTTGGCTCTTGGGTTAACAGCCCCAACAGGGGCGTTTGGTTCGCTGTCTAACCGCCCCTAAGGGTGCGTTTGGAACAGCAGTCCCCACTAAGGGGTGTGTTTGGTTTTGCTACACTTTGTTAATTATTTGATTTCGTTAGTTATATAATGAAACACGCGGATATATTGCAATATAGATTGATTGCAACATTGATTAATTAAAGTAGGAAAAAACATTGACTTTTGGTAAAAATGAAACGTCATAAAAACGCGATGTCATGCCGAATTTTCTAAATTTCTGTTATACTTAGTAAATTTTCATTAAAAAGGTTTTATACTTATTTTAGAATACCCGATAAAATGACAAAGTTATATTGTTTCTAAGATTATTAAAGTGTTATTTTCAATAAATCGGTAACATAAACGAAATCTATACTTTTATAACCAGATAACTAATTTAGTCTAAAAACGCATGTAAAGAAATATTAAATTATAAATATCTATTTATACTTCTCAACACTTTAACTTTTGTTAAAGTCTTTATAATATCATTTATCTATCTCGTAACTTTTTTAGAAAACGTGTATTTACTTTTAAGCACCGGAATTTTTATTAATTAATTGGTGACTTTTGAAAAAGTGTCGTATTATATTGTTACCTTATTTTAGTAACATTTATTTATTAATCTTGTAAAGTATTTTTTTTTATTTTTTTATATTTATTTTTTATTGTGGGTTATACTTTTGGTTGTTTGTCTTTATTATATAATTCACCATATGAATTATATATGTTCTTTTTTCTTATGCTTTTATTTATTTGGATTATATTAGAACTTTGCGTGTGTTTTCGATTTGTTTTATTTAAAACCAACCACAAACTTATCCAAACTATGAATCCAAATCCTTATCATCGTGTCGATATGATCCATCGAAAACCATATTCATCAATCCCTAAAATCTATTGGGATTAGCCATTAAGTTAAGCTGCAACTTCTTGGTCAAGCCGTTCCGTTCTCCGTTTGTGTTGTGCTTGTTATTTGCATTTCTGCTAGTTGCTCTGCAACATCAAGGTGAGTTCATAGCCCCATATTTTACTCGTTTTAAATTAAATGTTTTATTATCTTTTGGGGTGAGAAAACTATGGCTCGTTTACAAACCTTGTTTACGTTACCGATTTCAAACTCGTTTACACCTAATTACAAAACTTGGTTACTTGATTGATATCACACTCTTTTCTACTATGGATTAAGTAATTAAAGTGGTTATGCAATTAAATGGTTATTTCTTCCATTGGACACAAAGTGTTTTCAGTTACCATTATCCTAATTTAAGTGTTTGCCTATGTTTGTTAACAAACACTGAATACTTACCCGTATATCATGACTGTAAATTCTCGACCGGAGGACCGGTTGAGGGAGCGCGAGTGAATAAATAGATCTATTCGGGGACTAATTTTCCCGATCCGCTTTGGTTCCACTTAACGAAGTACAAAAAGATTTATGTCTTGTCGATTGTTGATTATGGTGGTCTTTGTTTGGGACACGGTTAAGGGAGGATACTATGCGACAGATGTAACATGCCCTGTTGATTATAGCTTCAGCTGTCATGAGCTTAGCGCATCAGTATCACTTTTCATGCGATATTGTATCCGTTTTAAGATAGCATGTGCTTTGTTTGTAAATTTATATCTCCTTTAAACTGTCGTGGTATTATAAAACTTGTGGGTCTCCACCACTACTTTGGTTTGATTGTTTCTGATTATTAAATGTTTTCGTAATACATTGTGTGAAGAATGTATTCAGACTTGAATGTTTTTGGTCCTCATAATGTTTTACTTAAACCTATAAATTCACTCAACTTTATGTTGACCGTTTTAGCATGTTTTTCTCAGGTGCTTAGCTTTGGACTTCTTGGTGTGCTATGTGGAGTTCTAAATAAAAACCCAATCTAAAAAAATAAATAACAAAAACACAAAAAATTAAATAACCCTAAAAACAACCCACTACAAACTAATTGTGACAATATGATACTCCTTCAAGACTTATCAAATTTTCATACTCGTTGTTCTTTGAAAACCAAATTATGCTTACCGCTACATTTTACTTACGCTTCTGCAAATGTTTAATTTCCTTTAAATATTGTAAAACTTATTTATTTTTAAATAATGCAACGAGTTATGATTTTCAAAACGTCCATTAGTGGTCGTTCTCTTGTGCCTTGTGTTCGGATTATGATGACGTCACGCCCTCGGACACGTTTTCCGTCCAGGCCCCATCTGGGGGCTAGTACGGGTGACAGAATTGGTATTAGAGCCAAGGTTACTAGTGATACCGGTAGAATATCTGGAAGATTATCTAGGTATGGTCTTTAACCTGTATGTGACTATAACCAGTATGTGATCCTTACGTGCTTTTATGTGTGCCTTATACATGTTTTTGCTATGAGCTTACGATTATCTTTTCTCTGCAGTTATCTTTTCTCTGAGGTTATCTTTTCTTTGCGGTTATCTCTTCTCCACAGTTTACGTTCGCTTTACGTTTATTCCTCTATTTACTTATATGGAAGTTGTCTATATAAATATTAAACCTTTCTAAGACATTATGGATGACACAATGGTCTCTAAAATTTGTCTAAGACATTGTGGGTGATGCAATGGTCTCAAACTTATTATTCATAACCTTATACAATATCGTATTATGCGAAACCCGACACAGTTATGTTTACATGGAATTATGTATGAATCTAAGTTTCACAAGTCTTCTATGGGCGGGACTTGTAACTAGAGGTTTAATATGGTAATTGCTATGTAAACTCGTTCATGAAAGATCTTAATCTTATTTACTTTAACCGTATACTCATCAGCTATTTTGAACTCTATGTCGATCTTCCCAAATTGTTTCTCCCCGTCTCCGAAGACGAGTTTTAAACACTCGTCCCATACTTATTCGAGTGCCTGCATCGTATTTTCATCCACCACCTTAAAGATTTTATGGGTACGCGTATTGTATCAGAAATTATTGAGTAGGCTACTTTATAACCTCTTTAATTGAAAGGATTTGAAACGCCTCTTCATTTAAATAAATAAATTGTATAAATTAGTCTATACTTAATCATTATTCGACTTATTTCATTTCCATTACCCCGTTCGATTTTGAAGTAAATACCGACGACGAAACAAGGAATGAGTTCCACGAGGATCGAGTGTATTGTAACCCAACGAATTGCTAATTGCTATTAAAGTTAATACTGTCTATGAGGAAAGAATCAACATGGCTCGCGACTAGATAAATTAGGTCGTATGTTAGGAAACCAAGGTAGTAAGGAATGCCAACAACAAAATAAATAACAAAAGGCCGTGAGATCTTACATTGCTAAACCAAATTTCAAGGACGCATAAGTAGCAAAAATTTCCTTTCCACAACAAACGAAAGTTGCACCACACTAGACCATGCACGGTGAAGTGCAATAACTACAAGAGTGTTGGCCATGTGAGTATGAATTATAGGACACCCATTTCGATATTTAACTTAGAGGCCATAGTGGCAAATTAGAAATCTGAACTGTGCGAACCATGTTTAGGAGGTTAAAACTCGTTAGAGATCTGATGTCGTCAGAGATAACGTCGATGTTTAAGGAAAGATTCTTCCCTATTTAGTGAAACCAAAGTAGACTCAGACTGAAATCTCTAAGAGTGATGCACTAGTACTTACCTGTGAATTTCGTGTATTGTGTGGATTTCCTAAAATTCTTTGTTCAATTTGTGTCATAATAATTCTGTCAGTTACACTTCAAATCTCTAGTAAATATATGTACGCTACTCCTTGAGTCTGTTACCGTCTTACAACCTATCTCACTATATTTATGTAAACTGTCTTACTGTAATTAACTAAGTGGATGGTATCCTATGAAATATTTTAGTGTCGTCTTATAAACCTAGTTTTCGCGTTATGAACTATTTTACCACCAGTTTACAAACCGTTTGCTGATAGCTTCTTGTTTATTTCAACACCTCATAAATTATTGTGATATCATTCCATGAACCGTTTTGTCAACATTTTACAATTATCTTACTATTACCTCATAACTTATTTGAGTATAAATTAATGAACCAACTCGTTTTCATTTTATAACCTAATTTACGGTTAATTATAAACCCTTTTGCTACCCTATTATAAATTATTTAGCTGTCAAATTATGAAGTATATCGTCAACATCTTATGAACTACTCCGTGTCTTTTATAAACCATTACGTTGCCACTTTATAAATTATTGGGTTGTCAACTTGTAAACCATATGTTACCTTTACATTATAAACCGTCACGTAACCTTCTCGTAAACCATTTTGTTATCGCCTCATAAAACATTTCCTGTTATCTTACAAAATACCTTGTGTCACCTTGTTTTCATTACCACGAACTGTTTTGCCGCCTTATAAACTATATCGTTTATACCATATAAGATTTTTTTTTCTTTAACATAACATTTGTTTGACGAAATGAGCACTTCATCGTTAGTTCTTAAATTCAGAAAGGACCATGCTGTGCTGGGAGTAGTCACTATAAATTTTGGACAAATTACCCTTACTTCTCATTCTATTTTCTTTCTTTTCCTCTACATTGTTAACGAGATTATATTGTACTTGTGTTTTATAAATTTTTGCGTGCGTATTCATGAGTCGTGTCAGTCAGTATTCGCATCCGTAAGCGTCATAACTAAGTAGCTTTTCTTTAACCTTAGCATGTGGAAACACCACAACCTTAGCCGAGAGACTAAATCATGCTTCCTGTAGTCATGGAAATTTAACCTCTGATGGACCCTTAAGGATGTACACCGACAAGCCGAGAATTTAACAAGCTAACCGTTACCCGTTTTCTAGTATAGATGATCTTTTCGATCAACTGTGAGGATGTAGCGTCTACTCGAAAATCGACCTAAGGACTAGCTACCACCTGAGCCCTTCCGCGAGCTCCTCCCATTTGTTGACCTTTATTCTGGGGATATTGTTTCTCAAAATGTCCACTTTCCGCATCCCATCACCGTTTCTTATAGTTATTGTTGCTGTGTATTCTTATACTTTTGA